>CM050522.1:17310421-17560421 GCA_027563665.1 Antrozous pallidus
TCTCACAGTCCAGGATCCCCCAGCGATTGGGCCTAAGCTGGAACTCAAACATCCCTCTCACAGCATGGGGCTCTTGCAGTCCAGGACCCCCTTGCTCCTTACCACCCACTTGCTGTGGAGGTGAAAGAGGCTCACACCATCTTCACTATGCTTGCCAGCCATGAGCCCGGCTTCTGGCTGGGGGGAGGGGGAGGGAACAGGAGGGGGAGGCTGTGGCTCAACCAGAAGCTGGGCTCGCTGCTTCTTAGCACTGGCCCTGCCCCGCCCCCCCAAAAAAACTGGTGTGGGGGGCAAACTGGTGTGGGGGGCAATCTGGGGCAGGCCGACTGGGGGAGGGGCTGTGAGAGATTGAGGCACTGTGGTAGCACCTGTCCAGCCTCTGTGGAGGTTCTAAGCCCACACCACCCCCTCTCCCACCATGGCTGACCTGGCAGAGCAGGCTCCTTGGCCTCAACCCCTGCCCACCGGTCATTTCAAAAGGTCTTTTGGCTGTCAGGTGTAATTAGCATATTACTTTTTTATTATTATAGATTCTTCTATCTTATACATTCATAATTCCTTCAAATGAAACTCTACCTGAAGTGGTGACAGCATGCCCCAGGTGGAATATGTAAGAAGTCCCAGTCATCTCCTCCCTCCCTTGTCTTTTGAGTGTGTTTCATGAGTCCTGCTGAAGTATTTAATCACCAACCATGAGTGATGCCATCCACTTGTGTCCCTTTGCACATCTGCTTCTGGACACACACTGGGAATGTGCAGCATCTCTCTTAGGAACAGGTTAAAAAGGAAAACTGTCTTTCCTCCACTGATAAGTTTGAATCATACAAAGCAGGTTAGGTTTTAAAAAGGCTACTCGGTAAAATTCAAAGTAAAAAACTGAGTTCAAATTGAGTCTTTGATAGAGACTGCTTTTAAAGAGGCCTCTTATCAGTGAAAAGTGCTGTTCTCCAGGTAACTTTGCATATATTCGTGTCAGTATCGACACTATGTTTTAACAGCAAGAAGAATTAAAGTGATCTGAGTACCTGACGTGACTCTATGGACACATCAGATTACACTTAATGTTTTTACAGCAAAGCAAAGTGGAGCAAAGCAGTCACCCTGCCATACCTGGCTCATTAAGGCCTTTCCAGCAGGACAGTGTACTTCACAAGGAAAAGACATCACAAATAGAATCAGGAGCTTTGAATATTAAAAAAAAATACTCAGAATAACAAACTCCCTACCCTTTAAAGCTTAGGGAATATATGAAAACTGGCTTCTTACCAAGTACTCAGAATGTCCTCCCTCGGGATTTCGTGATCCCAGAAGCTCAGGCAGGAGGGGTTGAGCGTAGCAGAGGCAGCAAGACCTGGGCTCTGGGCCTGAAGGCTCTGAAGATCTATCAAGAAAGCAGCAAGGATCTCAGGGTCTGTACTTTCAGCAAGGATATTAGAGCAAGGGGTCTACGGTGTCTATGAGTTCATGAACTGTAACATTCTCATGCAATTCTAAATCTTTAGTCATGTAACAGGGGCCCACTTATAGAAGTTCAACTTCGCAATTTGCTCAGAATTATTCCCATAGCTGAAGTCTACATGGAGAAAATACAAAAGACAATGCAGATTAAGCTAACATCAGGCCAACGGAGATGCTAACCTTAACATCCTCTTTCTCTCTTCACAGATAAAAATATCATCCAAGTAGATCCTACCAAGATTGGATATGTATTTTTAAGTGAGAAAGAGTTAACAGCCCTTTCCTTTTTATTCTCTCACAAACCCAAAAGTATCTGGTACATTAGTAGGAAACACCTATTTCATACCAGTAGAATTATGCCTTGAAATTCCTAGACTTAAATAGAATAACCATACAACAGGTAACTATTTTTGTTTACTTACAACAAAATATTTACTTTACCTTTTTGTTTTTCAAGGAGTTGGTGTTTTTTCCCCCATCTGATTTAATACAACCTGAAATAGAAAGTACCTGCTCGCACTAGGACTACATGATTCCTGAAACATTTATCGTCAGTGTGTTTGTATGTGAATCTAAGTGGGAGAAAGCAGATAATTCTCCCTAAAAGACATATTTTGCAGCTATCTGTGCAAAACAGGCAGGCCACTGCTCGCCTAATGCTGGTAATCACAAAGCCTTTCTTTGAAAGCTTTGTAAATGCTTCTCGCCCTACAGATAAGAGATTTAAAAAGACAGAAATGAATGACAGAGCTCATGGACACGTACCTCCATGGCACCGCCATTTGCCTAGCAGGCTGTACCTCCAGGCTTTTCATGGTCCCTATCAGGTGTGATTCTCCTACTGCCTGCCAAGATGTCATGGCAAGGAAGGCAGCTTGGAGAAAAGTGGAGAAAAGATTGTGAACAGGATTCAATCAGCCAGACTCTGGGTTGAACTTCGTAGTCATGAAGCCCAGCTTCTTCTATGGCAAAGTCAAGATGATAAACCCATACCACAATGATGTTTGAAGGAGTAAGTTAAAGTGCCTGGACTAGTGCTTTAAACACAAGAACTAGTTGTTTTTCCTTCCTGGAGTGTTTACATTGTTGTTTGTTTGTTTGTTTGTTTGCTTGTTTGTTTTGCCACATTGTGCAAGCAATCTTATTATAACAATTCAACGTTTATGCACCAAAATAAGAAGTGTCCTACCTACTCGTCACTTCACATTTTAGGCCATACACACCTTTAAATCCCCAACAATGTCAGCAGCTTTCAATGAACCCTCCACTGCAAAGGCACTGGATTCTTTTTCTCCCCTAGCTGCATTGCCTCCAGTTTAACTGAGAGCCCCAGAAGTTGGCTTACAGTGGAATGGATATCTATTCTAACATGTTGACTGCCAATTCTTAGCGCTGCTACAGCTACAGAGTATGAGTAGAGGATAGCCGAGCTAGCAAAAGCTTTTGGTGGTCCTTATCTTCATAATTAGTTTGGAATGACAAAGAAATAAAATAAAAAATAAAAAGGTGCTCCCCACATATACCCAGAGGTAGATCCTTCGTGTCTTCCTCAATCCAGAGCAATGGATGCAGCCTTGGCTCTGTCCATGGTATCTCCCCTGCTGAGCATGGGTGAAGCCCTAGTAGCATTCAGCCCTGGCTCCCTCAGTCCTTGCATGCACTGCAATCTCGTTGGCAGGTAAAGAAATAAAGATGCTCTGCCTCTGCTTCTCCCTTTCCCCCAAGGATGACTCTCAGAATATGTATTCTGGTTTTACTATTACTTGATTTCCCTTCTCCCTCCCCAAACCCAAACTCTCTTTTTCTGATCATTACTCATCAACATAAAACTACTCAGCAAAAAAGAATTGTACTGTATTTAAAGGTTTTAGTATATATCTATACGCATATGTAATTTTAACATAAACATCTCAAAAATAAAAATATATACTTAATATATTTATTTTCATCTCTTTTGGAAGATGTAGAGAGAGAGGAAGAGTGGGAGGAAGGCAAAAAGAGGAAGAGAGAAGTCTGCCTTTCCTCAGTTTCTTGAATGAGTGCTACTTCTACACATGTATAAGTGATCTCCAATTGTTGGCTTCTTTGGGACCAATATGCCCCAGAGCTCCAAATTAAATCTGAATTAAGATCAAATCCTCTTTCAGCTCTTAAGTCTACATATTGCCCAGCCCACAAAAACAATAGAGTTCTCTCCAAACTGGTGCCTCCTCATCCATCAAACCAATCAAGATCTGCTTCTATTGTTACATCCATATGTTGATTCAACAAAAGCAAATTGAGCATCCAGCACATACTGCAGTAGGAGTACAAAAAAATATCTAAAGCACCATCCTTGACTCCAAAGTACCTAGAATAAATGAGAGAGAAAAATCAACAATTAAAATAAACACAATGGCTACAATGTTAGGATTGTGCACATGGCTCTAGAGGAAGAGCAACACTCCAACTAAGAAGTCAAGGAGGGCTTTCCAGATGAAGAAACACGTTCTCTACAAATGGACTCACAATCTCCAACCAGGTACCAAATGCACAAATGTGTTTCCAGCACTGAAAATAGGATATGCAATGACATGGAAACATGGAATAACACTATACTTAATAAAAACTGCTCTTCGTGTAGTGAAAGGACCCCAGGAAATAGTGGTAGGAAATAAAATTAGAGACACAAGCACAACTATATCATGAAGAATTTGGGGTGCTAGATTTATCCTTTGGGCAATAGGACTATCAAAAATTTAATAAAGGAAGTGACCTAATCACATTTGCATTTTTATGTCTGCATTGTGACAGGTAAACTAAAATGAGGTGGGGAGGGGGCGCAAGTAGGGTCAGGGTGTCCATTTCACTAGTAATCCAAGCAAGAACTGCTAAAGCTGTAGACTTGGCTATAAAGGGTAGGGACTTATGGAGATGAGATTAGGCAAGCCATTTATAGCTATTAGGTAAAAATGAAGATGGGCAAAATAATTGGCAATGACCCCTGAGTTTCCTGTCTTTGGTAGGATGATTGTACCATTCTCTACAAAGGGATTATAGAAGGAAGAGTGTATTTGGATGAGCAGTTGAGTTTGGACATTTAATTTGAGGTACCCATGGAACACAGGAGAAGGGTATCTGGACAGCCAGATATGTAGTTCTGGCAATCACAGAACATCTAAGCAGAAAAAAAAAGGCCACTGACTAAATAGTCTATATTGAGTTTCCTGGATACTTACTACTAACAGAACATCTCCTATCTGCTTTTCTTTCTTTCTTCTCTTTTGCATCAATCTGTCCTATTATCTTTTACCCACAATCACTTTCAATCAGAATAAACCTAAACTAATAGAGCTTTTTATTGCCCCAATGATACACTAAAGCAAAGGAAAAGAATAAAACTAAAGTAATGCTAACAATGGAGTTTAGTATTATTTAGTAATTTCTTTTGGCATATGAGAGGAAAGGTGCTCCATTCATACAAGTTAAAGAAATACTCTACACTCGGAGTTCTGAAAACCTGGTTTCACAGCCCCCACCTTGCAGCATTAGCAAAGAGGATATTGCATTAGTTTATGTTTACCAAATGGCCACATAAAGTAAAGTAGGACTGCAAGTCCCACTTGTTCCTTATCTGTTCCAGAATAACTGTCAAGGATAACCATTTGCATTTTCAATACAGAAATACTGAAGACGGGACAATTGGGAGTCCTGACACATCAGTTTGGGGCTTTACATGACACCCACCTTGGGAACAGAACATGCACAGCTCTTTTCACTCTCTTGGGGTCAGAACTAAAGGTGTGGAGAATCTACTCCAAACTACAAATTATTTTGAATTGGACACACATGACACACCTATATGGACAGCCTAGCATTTGGCACCTGTCACGTGTCCAGTCAACAAATGCAGGAGAAAATGACTTTTCCTCCCTCAGGCACTAGACTACCGAGCAACCATGATGACAGTTCTTCTCTGATATTTTGTGGGAGAAGAGAGGTTCATTTCGAATTAATGTATGATGTGTGAAAGTGCTGGGAACATGCTTCACTGCCCCTGAAGCACGGTCTGCACCACTCCCTTGTAAAATCCATTTGAGGAGCTCTCAGGGCGGAACGGCGCTCCCTGCTCCTGGGTCAGGCCGCCAGCATGAGCTGCTGGTATTCAGGACCATGGAATCAATTTCAGGAGTCAAAGAGGCCTGTCACACGGAGAGGCTTGGAGAGACCGCAACAAATGCCACTACAGCGTCTGAAGGCTGCGCCTAGAGGAGTCTCAGTCCACAGAAGGCATCACCCAGGCCAGTGCATGCATGTTTTTCAAAAATAAACCAAGCCCCTTTCTTTCACAAGAACCTCATTTCTCATTATTGCAGGCTGTGCAGGGCAACAGCCAGTTTTTCATCCAGTTTTGCACTAATGTAGCACCAAGTCAATAGTCAATTGGTCCCATTTGATCCAGGGCTTACACATACCAAGGGACTTCGTTACAATCACCCAATGTGTCAGGCCCTGATTAAAGTTGTTTTTCCTGCGGGGCTTATGGATCCATATCTATTTTGCTGCTCTCCAGCTGTCTCATAACTCAACTATGAAGCTTTCCTTCCAAGCTGTGGTTTTGGTTGACACCTGCTTTTGCACAGCAGTATTACTACCATACACAATTGCAAATTGCAATTTTTTTTCTAGAGATTTATAAACTTCGCCTCAAACTCAGAGCAATTCACACCCACCATATCTAACCAAAGTTGTATTAATTAGCTGAGAGAGAATAGAAGATTTGGGCATCAAACCCAACTGTTTATCCTCCAGGATCCCTTTTTTTTCTTTCACGATTACAAATATCACTGCATTGACAGTCAGAGTTGGACTGGCTACAGGTAAAGCAGTATTTGTTCAGAGCTTTTTCAATAAGAAAGGAAGCAGTGTTGTTATGGAATCTGGAAGCCCTTTCCAGAGGTTTTGGTAAATATTTGTTCTAAAACTATGGGAGGCAAGTAGATGTGAGACAAGGTAAGAAACAGAGAATGGGAAAGCAAAGGCTCGAGCTCAGGGCAGACACCAGAATGGAACAATTCCTTGAAAGTATTAAGGTAGACCTCATGTGCTCAAGAGCCAGATAAATTATATGTGGAGAAAAAATTAAAGTATGAAAAAGAGCAGAAATCAGGACACATCTGCTTCAGAGTTTACCGTAAGGTTATGGGCTAAAATAGGTAAGCAATGATAATATAGAAGCAAGCACCAGGGAGACAGATATGTAGGAGTCAAGTACCCAGAGCAGCATTCTAAAATTCATGGATAAGGAAGGCAGATGAAATACATGTATTGTGTTAGTTGGGGTCTGCTACCAGTAAGGAGACCCTATAGGGGGCCAATCATGTGCCCCAGCCAAGAGCCTTAGCATTTCGACAAGGGCACAAACTAAGTCCATAGCAGACGAGCCTATGAGAAGTAAGTGCATCCAGACAAGCAGAGGGAAATGGTCAGCAAATCCCAGTGACTGAGTTTCATGGAGAAGGCCTTTTCCCTTTCAGTTTAGCCTTTTCATTTCTTTGAGCTTAACTGATTATAAAAGGAAACTGTCCACTAATTTTTTAAATATATTTTTATTGATTTCAAAGAGGAATGGAGAGTGAGATAGAAACATCAATGATTGGCTGCCTCGTGCATGCCCCCTACTGGGAATCGAGCCTGCAACCCAGGCATGTGCCCTTGACTGGAATCGAAACTGGGACCCTTCACTCTGCAGGCTAACCATTATATCCACTGAACCAAGCAAGCTAGAGCTGTCCACTAATTTTTGAATTCATTCTATAGACTCCATATGAGACATCTGCACATGTTCCTTCTTCAGCTCATAGCATCTCCCCTGACTTCTTTAAACTCTTAGGGGAATTAGGAATGTGATGTAACCAAGTGAAACAGAACTGACAAGGGAAAGACTAGAGGTCAAGGAGTCCAAGCTTTCATCTCTGCTGCACAAACCATTCAGAGCTTGAATTTGGAAGAGTTTTTAACTTTGCAGGGTTGCTTTCAAATCCTTATTTTAAAGGTAAAAGGGAGTTCTTTGTTCATGAGAACCATCCATGAAGATTTTGTGTTTAATCAGTATATTAATGCTCAAATTTAAGAGAAGACTATCTAACAAAATCTGTTCTTTCCTCAGGAGCCAGTTTCTTCAATAATATATGGCAACAGATCTTTCAAAAATAGTCCTCCAAGAGTGAGAAATCAATTTTTTTTAATCCTCACCCTAGGATATTTTTCCATTGATTTTTTAGAGAGAGTGGAAGAGAAGGAGGAGGGGGAGAGAAAGACAGAAACATCGATGCCAGTGAGACAAATGAATTGGTTGCCTCCCAAACGCACCCCAACCAGAGCCAGGGCTCAAACAACAACCCAGGTACATGCCCTTGACCGAGAATCAAACCCAAGACCCTTTGGTTCAGGGACTCTGAGCAAAAGTGGCCAGGGCAAGAAAGCAATTTTTAATAATGCATTTTAAACAATAGATATTTTTCAAGTGAAAAGCTTTGACTAAGAGCCCTAACAAAAATACTATTGATAAATCTCTCTCCGATTATGAACACTTTCCATTATTACAACTACAGTGATTCAAATTGATAATAATGCTACAATAAGAATACTTCATTTCTTACAAGCTTCCTGTTGGCCTAGGACATATTTTCTACCCCCCCTTTTTTTTCAATCATGATGAACAAGCAAGTATCAAATGTTTTTTTAGGACATGTAAAGAACTATTAGAGACTTGAATATTGACACTAATATTCCTTCTAGGACTGTCAAAGCAAAATTTGATTTGAGGATCTCTTGATTATGTTCTGTGCTGTGTCTTTGGTGCTGAAAAAATAAGATTTAGTATGTCTCATAGCTCTGTTTATGGCAGGTTAATATCAAGGAAAATTGATATTCTGAGGAGAAAGGAAAATTTGTTCTTTATCATATAAATTTTCCAGAGGAAAATACTCATAAATAATGATGGAAGATCAAACATTATTGGTTTTCTAACTTTCTTATTCACACAAATAAAAAATATATTTTTACAAAAATATATTGAAAGCACATAAAACTCATTTTTTAATTTTGTTTTTAACCATTCAGACATGTTCATGAAAAATGGATGTAGCTATTTTTTAGAACTCTGAAAGGAAACTTATTTTGCAATCATTTTATTGATAAGCTCATCCCTCGAGAAGCCCCTTCCTTTGATTTGCTAGAGATTTCTCTCTAGAGTCATAGTAGGCTTATAAAATATAAATGCCATACAATCCTAGAGAGTGAGATAATTCCCTTGCAAATGTCCCAGGAAATTTTCTAATATCTTGCACTTTAGAAAATTAAAAAGGGAGCAAATTACATACAAAGTACAATTCTACTGTGGTCAAAACTATTGCACTTCAGTGTGGAATCTATGCCTCAAAATAAAACCCTTCGAACATTAATCACTTCGGGAAATAAGGTGAGAAACTGGAACACACCTCTATGCCAAGAAACAGTGTCTCCAACTTCCCCATTGTGTTGACTATTTAAATATTACTGAGTGCTTAGAGTTTCAAGAGTGAGCTTCCACAGTTTGTAGAGAGAACTGGAAGATCTTTTATCCACAGAGCGGTTTCACAGCCCAGCGACTGCCCTGCCGGTGATCCCTGGTGTTTTCATTTAATTAAATGAACCTTTTAATCCTACCCCACTGGAAAAGAAACTGCTCTGTGAATGGAAGTGTTCAGTTGCAATATCTAACGCTGATGTTATATTCAATTGACATCAGGCACCAAGCAGGTGTATAAAACTAGCAAGAATTTTGCAAAAGTTCTGTTTGGTCCAGATAACTGACCAGCACTCTCAAAGGTTCTAAGAAACATAAGTAAGAGGCAAATGTCACTAATAAAAAATACCTTTTCAAGCAAGGAAAACTCTTTTTCAAACCAAAAATAAGATAACAAATCATATAACATGACCATATATTCTGAAATAAATCCCTTTCCCTCTTAAATTCCTTTCTGTCTTCATTTTTCCCTTATTTCTCCTTATTTTTTTTTTGTTGTTGTTGTTCACCATTTTCCCTTTACAAAGACACTCCTTTTCTTCCCTGTTTGGCAATTTCTTGACAATTTAAAGTCTCATCTCTTCGTCTTCTCCTCACTTTTACTCACACTTGCTGTGGGTCTTCCCTTCAGGACACCAGACTGGGTCCACTACTTGTGCTATCACTGAGAACAGTATAAATCATCAAGAAAAACATAGTGTTCGAGAGACTCAGCATCAAAAAGAAAAGCACAACAAAGAAATTTGGAATTCCACTCAAGTAATGAAATGCTTTTTAGTAGAGCTGTGACCAAGAAATAGGGCAAACTAAATGATCAGAATGTAGAGCGGAGAGAACCAGAGGGTTCTGTAGAGAAATGGAGAGTCACCGATAGAGAAGGACAGCTGCAGGTCTGGACCATCCACCAACTTTTGAATTTAGGGTTTATCTTTATACCTCTAGCTCTGAAAACAGTGACTTTTCCATAATCACGGTTTAATAAATATGTATTAAACTTTATTAAAGTCATGTCTAACTTAATTTGAGTTTTCAATCACCTTCTAATCTGTCTTCTTAGTTTGATGCCTATATTTCTTGTGAATGGGCTCTTTGTATGCCTGAACAGGTAAGAAAAATGAAAAAAAACCCTCTTAACTCTGGTTATGTGGAATAGATAATGGTTACTAATCACCTACTATATTCAAGTGTTTCCTGTGAAGACCATTAGATTATTTCACATTTTCCCACCATATTTTGAAGTAAGTATTATGATGCCCATTTCACAGATGAGAAAACAATTCCAATACTTTGACTAGCCTCATAACTCATCTGAGGCTCTGAACATAAGCCCATGCTTTTTCATTACCCCCCACTGCAGTTGTAGCCTTAGCACAATAGATAGGATTTCTGTGTATAGAGGGCCACACTGCTTAAAGCTGTATTCAAGAGGAGGTATGTTCCCAGTGTTCCTGCTGTTATCTCTTGATTACAGGAAAACTAAAATATGCAGCAAAGTGTACAAGCATTGGTTATTTCTTCCTCCTTCCTTACTGCTTGAAAGTATGTATGCCCCTTCCTGTGCAGACAATCCTCTTAGTTAAGAATAACTCTATTATCCTTCTGTAAACAGGACTACTGCAGAGGTGACACTCAATTTCTGCAGCAAAGGCAAGCAGATGGCTCTTCCTGGCTCCCCACCGGCCAGGCCACAGAGTGACTTTGATGGCAGCCAGTTGTCTGCCCTCTCAGGGTGAGACACACAAATACAGCTGCTCTTTGGGGAAGAAGCTGGACAAGAGAGGCAGGAAAAAAATGTCTAGTGGAGAAAGAAGCTGAAGAGAGGAGCCAGGACCACTCAGAATTGGTTCATTTTATCCAATAATTGCTGCAAAGGAATAATGACCGTTGATACACTTACAGCCTCAGTTATGTCATGGGACAAAGCATTCAATCTGATGTCTGGGGTTCTAGCCTATAATAAAATGTATCACATAATGAGACTGATTTCCTACGTTAAAATAAAAAGGTCCATAATCTATTTCCGGTGTAAATTATCACCATTAGTTCACAAAATGCTTTCCTTGTTCAGGAATGACAGGAAGGAAGAGATGTCAAAGCAGAACATAAAGAAGAAGCAATTTAAATGTATTACTAAATCATAGTCCTTTGATAGAATCCTATCACTTAGCAAACATTTTCACCATTATCAGGCTAAATTGGACCCATACCAAACCTTATAAAACAGGATCTATAATCCCCATTTTACAGGTGAAAAATCTGATATCAGTTGGGTTACATAATTTGCCCAAGGTCTCACTGGTTGTGACAGTTAATTTTACGTATAACTTGACTGGCCTCAGGGAGCCCAGATTAAACATTATTTCCTGGTGTGTATTTCCAGACGAGATTACCATTTGAATTAGATGACTCAGTGAAGTAGGTTGCCCTCCCCATGTGGGTGGGCATCATCCAATTCATTGAGGGCCTGAATAGAACAAAAGGCAGAGGCAAGAGAAATTCACCCTTTTTTCTGCCTCACTGATGAGCCGGGACATCTCATCTCATCTCTCTTGTCCTCAGAGGGGGATTTAATCATCAGCTCCCCTGGTTCTCAGGCTTTTGGACTGGACTAAATTACACCACTGGCTTTCCTGATCTCCAGCTCACATTAGGGGACTTCTCAGCCTCCATAAGTGCACAAGCCAATTCCTTGTTTATAGATATAAAATCTCCTGATCTATTTCTCTGAAGAACCCTGATTAATAAAAAATAGAGAAGATGAACTTTACCAGGAACTTCAAATCTGAATTTCAGGTAAACACTTTCCATAAGACTAACAAGCTTCCAACCAGTGTTTTACATTTGCTGAAGCATCTAATAGAGAATCAGCTTCTTTTCCATTGCTCATCTACAGCCAGGACATGTGACCTGCACAGCTGCAGAGTCCTGGGACCAGAAGGGTGCTGCACTTAGATGAATATCCTGCTGTCATCTTGACGTCTGAGCAATTGCCCACCTTTTTTCATTTTGTGCCAGGCCCGTCCACAACACTCTATACAACCTTATTAGCACACACTACTCTGAACCTGATCGCAAATTCAGGAATCTGTTGTCCCCAAAATATGCTTCCCTTGGGAGTGAGCCTCTAAGACCTGAAAGAGGGTCCTGATTACCTTGGACCTCAACCTCAGCCCTTAACACCCTCCAGTCCAGCAACACTGCCTCGTTGTTCCTTTTCTACTATATGAAGCACCATGTCCTCTGCCTAAAACACCTTCCCCCGGGGAGTCCCGTGCTTCATTCCTTCTCTTCGTTGCTCTGTTCAAATGCTATTTCAATAGAGAGGCCCTCTCTGACCATCCTGTTTATAGCAATGTTCCCCCTTCTCTCTTTTTCACCTGCCCTGCTTAATTTTTCTTTATAGCATTGGGGTACCATCTGAACTACCACAAAGGCATTGTTTTAATTTCCATTGTTGTTCTGAGCTGAACTGTATCCCCAAAATCCATATATTGAAGCCCTAACCCCCAGCACCCAGAATGTGACTACATGTGGAAATAGGAACTTCAAAGAGGTTATTGAGATAAAAGGAAGCCATTGGGATGAGCCCTAATCAAATTTGACTACTGTCCTTGTAAGAGGAGGAAATTTTGACACACAGAGAGACACCAGGGGCCTGCAGGAGGACATAGCGAGAGACTGTCACCTGCCAGTCAAGGAGTAAGACCTCGGGAGAAACCAAACCTGCTGACCCCTTGATCTTGGACTTCTAGCCTCAAGAACTTCAAGAAAAGAAATAGCCTAAGCTACCCAGTCTGTGACATTTTGTTGTGACAGCTCTAGTAAACTAATATAATTGTCTTTCCCATCCCCTAAAACATGGTATCTCTAAGGGATTTTGTTTCATTCATTGCTGTAGGCTCAATGCCAAGCAGTAGACACACAGTAGATATTTTTAAATTGTTGAATAAGCAATGAATGACTTTATAATTACTTAAGAGGATTTTAAAGAATCTTTAAATGCTTTGTAGTACCAAAATGTTTTATTCTACGCCACCTGGATTAATTATGCCACGGAGAAAGACTCGGGAACCATTTTGTTAAACAAAGGTTTTCATTGTAATGGGACTTGACCAGCTCTGTGTTTTAACCCAGGTTTATAATGCTTATAATGCAGCCACTAATGGATTATGTCAGAACCAAGAAACTGAAGATCACAAAACATGCTTGAAGAAAGGCTGTTGTCACAGTGTTTCTTATTAGAAAAATAACAAAAACAACCGACAGCAAAAATCCATCAGGAACTTAAAGGATACCCCACAACCTTCCTCACATGCAGTTTTTGACAGTTAAGATCAGTTACAACTAATTACGTTTAGCACTTCTGAAGCTACCTAACCAAGGCTCCAACAACACGTTCAAATCATTGCATGCTCCTCAGGGTGTGTCAATATGACCGCAGCATTGTCCTCACACTAACTGGGCAAAACAGGAGAGCAGCAAATTACCAATCAACACATTGATTGATAGCCCCACTGTTCTGACTCCACTGCCCAGGGAGGCTAATATCCTTTAGGATGTGACAGATTTTGAGCTCATTCAGGTATTTCTGACTGTGATGGCATTTTTTGGCAAAGGCAGTTAGGGTCTGACAGTTTCTACTGGGTAGGTAAATAGAACTACCGAAGTATTGTGAGGTGCTGAAAGAACATAAGACCTAAAGTTATCCCCTTGTACACAGGATGTGTACGCTTGCTGCCTGAAGTAGCTCAGACCTATCAAAATATACAGATATCCATGCTTCCCATTTATACGTGTACAAGATCAAAAGGAAAGTGAAATCGTGGTAGAAATTTCACTGATTCCTTTTTCACACTTGGCTTCCTCACAAATCTTATTCCCACGCTGCTGAAGACGGGGAAAGAATTAGATGCACTGAAGGTGCCTAATGCCAACCACTCTGGGAAGTTTGTTAATCCTTAAACCATTTAATTATGAACCTGAACATTTGGAGTAACTATTCCTACCAGCCGGAGGTGAGGAATGTAAGGTTTAGAAACATCAAGAACTTGTCCAGCACTTACGAAGTGAGAGTAAAGGAATCTTCCCAGCAATCCCATTTCTGGTGATAAAAGTTTCTTCCTGCTTTCGGAGGGCTACCATTGTGCTATTCTCAGCCTTTGACATTTGGTTGGGGCTGACCTGACCACTGGCTCTGAGAATGGACATGTAACATAGCAACAGGAGACAAAGATGATACCTGGGACTTCTGCAGGAATTGCTTAATGGGTAGAATGTTACAGTGGACCTACCACGTGTCATCATAGAGAGAAAATCTGGATACAAATGAACCTACCACAGAAAAAAAGCCAAGCAAAAATAGAAAGGATCAGAAAAAAGAAAGCTTACAAAGGCCTAATTTGACCCTTGCATCTAAAGCTCTGATAGCTCTACTCTCCAGGTTGTCAGCTTGTCTGACATACGAATTTTTCTGCAAAATAAATTTAAGTATTTTTGTTTTTGTCACATGCATTCATGAGTGCTGTAAAATACATAGGATAGTGACATCCTACATTTATCATCAATCATGTATTCATTTTATAAGGTTCTTGTCCCATGATCGCCCCAATAGTTGAGGTCTTATTTTATTCTAAGTTTACTACTGAATACTAACAATAACAAGGACAATTTGACTCCACTATCATCAGTCTAACTATTCTAAACATTAGAATCTCTACCTATGTTATACATCATACCATAGTGTCAGATTTACTATAAAATGAAATAATAAGCATTTACCAAGAGATCAATATGTCTGATCTTGGTCTCATTTGCTAAGGTATTGCCACTAGAAACCAAGGCTTCGAGAGCTGAAGATACTGGATCAGATCATGCAGCTAATTAGTGGCAGAGTTGATATGTGCCATCATCACTCCTCTACTATAAATGCCATTTGAGTTACAGAGGCAGATCACCAGGATGATAGATACCCTTCTCTTGAAACTAGCAAAGCACATCAACAGTTTTTCAATAGGTAAAATACACACACACACACACATAAAAACACTTTAGCACAAATTAAAAATCCTAAAAATAGGAGTCCCATTTCTAAGTTAAATAGCCAATTAAAAATTGGCTACCTCTGGCAATGTGACTCAGTTGGTTGGACATACTCCCATGCACCAAAAGGTTGCCAGTTTGATACCCAGTCAGGGCACATGCCCAAGTTGTGGGCTTGATCCCAGGTCAAGGTATTTTGCTGTCACATCAATTTCTCTCTCTCTCTCTCTCTCTCTCTCTCTCTCTCTCTCTCTCTCTCTCTCTCTCTCTCTCTCTCTTTCTCTCTCTCTCTCTCCCTCTTTCTTTCTCTAAAAATCAATAAAAAAAACTATTATTAAAAATGTTTCTACCTCCATGGTTTTCAACCTTATTAGGAGGAACAAATATTTTTTATCAAATAAAATCTTACTTAGTGTTCTACTATATAAAATAGTTGAACATTTAAAAAAATATATATATATATATATATATCTCCTATATAATAAAACCTATGACACACACTGACACCAGAGGACAGATGCTCAATGCGAGAGCTACCCCATGGTGGTCAGTGCACTCCCACAGGGGAGTGCCACTCGCCAGAAGCCGGGCTCATGGCTGGCAAGCTCAGCAGCAGCAGTGGGAGCCTCTCCTGCCTCCACTGCAGGCAGGCAGTAAGGAGCAAGGGGTCCTTAACTGTGAGAGCCCTGTTCTGTGAGAGGGATGTCTGACTAAGCGGCAGGCAGATGTCCCCCAAGGGGTCCCAGACTGTGAGAGGGTGCAGGATGGGGTTGCAGGGACACCCCCCATATACACACACACCTGCACGAAGGTCATGCACACCTGTTCTCTTGTGTGTGTGTGTGTGTGGGTGTGTGTGTGTCACACACACACACACACACACACACACACACACACACACACACACAGTGAGTGGCCAGATTATTATGGTCTCTGAACACATAATAATCTGGCCACTCAGTGTATAGCCTATATAATAAAAAGCTAATATGCAAATTGTCCCCTCTACCAGGAGTTTGACCAGCAATCAGGCCAGCCAACTGCCTCTGTCCCTTCCCCCTGGCCAGGCTGTCTAGATCCAAACCATGCATGAATTCATGCATTAGGCCTCTAATACACACACACACACACACACACACACACACACACACACACACAGATACACACACACTGAGTGGCCAGAGTATTATGCATTCAGAGATCATAATAATCTGGCCACTCATTGTGTGTGTGTGTGTGTGTGTGTGTGTGTGTGTGTGTGTGTGTGTGTGTATCCTATCTAATAAAAGAGAACATGCAAATTGACCGTACTTTCACTACACTACTAGCAATCAGGAACATGGGCCAGGGCCGAGCAGCACGAGGGGCAGGGCCAAGCAGCGCGTGCGCCCAGCCCAGGGGGCAGAGACGAAGCAGCGCCAGTGGCTTCGGGGAATGCCAATCCCATGGGGGCTGAGCGGAAGTGGCAGCAGTGGCAGCAGAGAGCACCCAGCCCAGGGGGGTTGAGCGAAAGCGACAGCAGTGGAGAGCGCCCAGCCACTGGGGCCGGGTAGTCACAGGCAGCCAGAGCTAAGGCCAGGGCTGAGCTGAGCAGGGCGATGGCTGGGTGCCCAGAGCCTTTAGGCCTTGGGCAGGCTGGGGGTGAGTGGTCAATAGGACATCCCCTGAGGGCACCCAGTATGAGGGGGCAGGTTGGGCTGAGGAATCACTCACCCCAAGTGCATGAATTTCATGCACTGGGCCCCTAGTAGCACTTCAAGTGTCACTGCAACATCCTCCTGCAGAGAGCAACCCAAAGAAAGAGAAACAGTCTTCCACTTTGCAGCTGAATAACCGAGTAGCTTTGATATCTTGAGCACCACAGTGTCTCAGATGGCAGCAAAGAGCAGTTCCTGGTAAAATTCTAGTAGGCTTATGTTTAGGCTCATCAAATTAATAAAGAAAATGAAAGTTCTTTGGTAAACATTCCTTTTGAAATCAGAGGTACATATGACAGATGCAACTCTATATAAATTCTATATACAATTTATTTCTAATTTTTATGACTGGTTTTGAGGTATAAATAAAAGGCCTGATTCCTTCAGATGAATATATGCAAAATAGAATAGGATTATTTGTTTTAATTCATCTTTTAAAGTTTTTAAAGTAAAATTCAAATATCTTCTGTGAACTCATCTGTTTCCACTTACTTCTCTATGGTATCCTTAAACACACTTTAATTAGAGCCCATTATTGTGTGATTTCAATGTCTTATTCTTTCATATCTTCTGGTCTAGCACAGTGCTAATTAAGCTCCCTTAGTTTCCTTCAAGTATCTGAGAATAGAGCGGTTTAAAGAGATGTCTATTTGACCACCTTCTTTGCAAGATCTTAGACAAGATCAAATGTTTCTGACATTACATCCCAGATCTGTTAGATAATCATGGCCATCTTTTAAACTGCAGATTCTGTAATCAGTATATTTGAGAAATAGTGATGGCTACTTCCAACATGCCCATGAATGTTACTATGGTTTTTCATGTAGCAGTCTAAAATTCAGACTTTTTGAAGTTAAAATTCCCTTAATTCTGGGCCACTCTACAACCCCTTGTACTGAAGAATAAATAGTATCCCAATAGTACTGAGAACTATTGAACTACACCAGATGTAATGTAAATGTCCTCTTATAAAACCCACACTTTTATGGTTCTGACCTTCACTTTCCTGCTGTAAAAAGTGCTCCCAGGTATTCTTAGGGGTACCCAAAGAATATCAAATACAAGCTCATAAAGAAATACTCTCCCATCAGCCTGAACATATGCCTGCTAAAATTTTACCAGGAACTGCTCTTTGCTGCCATCTGAGACACTGTGGTGCTCAAGATATCAAAGCTACTCGGTTATTCAGCTGTAAAGTGGAAGACTGTTTTTCTTTGGATTTCTCTCTGCAGGAGGATGTTGCAGTGCTACTAGTTTATGCCTCCTTCAATTCTGACTTCTAACTCCACTGCTTTCTTTCAGATTAATATGTAAATCAAGGGGGGTTGGGTTGAGGGAATTGTTCTGAATGGGAAATACTGCTGCACTTGCCTCTCCCTTCAGGTTGTGAAGGCTTTCATTTTCCTTCAAATTTACCTCCTCAGCATGAAAGTTCCAAGCTCTGAGGTCCTCACACAGTTGTTTTCTACCAGCCTCATCCCTACACATAGGCCAGCCCTGCCAACCCAGTCTGATTCTCACACTCAAGTTTCACTACTAGCTAAACATGTAAAAATCCATTCCTTGTACATATTAGATATTCAATAACTATGTGTCAAATAAATGCATAAGAATAAGGTCAGTTGACACATAACTCATTAAATTAATCAACAGGCTCCAGCTCTCCATCTTTTCTCTATGGCATTGACCAGGGAAGTCATCTCCTCCACTAGAGCTGGAAAGGGTTCTCTCTCTCCACAGGCATGCTGCCTCAGTATTTTACTACCACTATCCCAGTGAAAGGCCAACTAAAGGTGAACTAGGGCTCTCAATTCATGAAATCTGGATAAGGCCAGCCCCAAGCTCTAGCTCCCATAATTTTATTCAAGCTTTGCTAATTAATCATAAGCACTCAGAAATGGGTATAGTCATAGTCTTACTTTTTTCCCCACAGGCCAGCCCAATGAGTCTTATTACTCTAAACAATGGCTGAAACTATTGGGGAAAAGTCCTACTATTTCAATGGGAACTGTTAAGCTGAAAGTATAAAAGCTTAAAATCACTGCTACCTTCTTTTTCTAAGACTTAAGGAAAGACTACCTAAGAAATAAAATTTGAAAAGCAAAGCTGAGAGATGGAGAGACCTGACTGCTGACAGCAACACTGGAGGCCTTTATCCAGTTGTACTTACAATCACCATTACCACAAAACTTTTCCATAAAGTTACATAAATCAATAAATTCCCTGTTTTCATAAAGTCAATTTGAGTTCAGTTTTTGTCACTTGCAATGAAAATGCAGCACCGATATGACAAAAAGAATACTGCTCATGTTTTCTGAATTCCCTGAACGATATTCTAATTAATACCTTCCCTCTGGAATTAACATCCTGAGCACTGTCTAACACTATTAGTCATATTTATTATTTAGAGCACAAGTCAAAAATTCTACATTAGTGTATTTTTTAAAAACCTAACAAGTCAGAAATACAATATGATCATAATTACTTCTGCTCCATGATAGAGGATTATATTTTCAAAAAAATGGCCACAGCAATATTCCTGGTTCCCCGTGTGCCTCTGTTTGAGCATTTTGCCACTCCCCATTAAGAGACTGATTTTATTTCCCCACATTTAGACACCAGGCTGCACCGTACTTTTGAAGGCCTACATGAATAGAATGCACCAGAACTGATGATGTGTGACTTCCAAAACTAGGTCATACATAACAATACAACTTTGGTTTTCTCTCTCTCTCTCTCACTCTCTCTCTCTCCCTTCTCCATCTCCATCACTTTTTTTTCTCTCTATCCTTGTAATCCAACTACCAATTTGTGAGGAAGCCCGGGCCACACTGTGCATGGGTGTTCTGACCAATAATACAACTAGGCTCCCTGGCACCAACCAGGTGAGTGAATGAGCCTTCAAATTACCCCAGCCCTTATTCTCAGTTACCCTAGCTCAGGCACCAAACATTATGGGACCCTGTCTGAATTTCTGACTCATGAGAGGTACTAAATTATTATTATTATTGTTTTAAACCACTACATTTGGGATTATTTTTTATACAGCATTAGATAAGTAATACACCCATCCTTGTCATAACTGGCTTAATTTATATGATTTTTATGAAAACTAGTTTTTGCAGCTATATTGGAAACATTATACTTTAAGGTACTGAGCCCTCAGTCTCCCAACTTTTAGCAAAGCACTCCTTTTACTATTTTTTTTTTCATGGACATCATGTTATGAAAATTATCTACTTAATAAGCTATAATAAGTGCACATCAATTTGCTTTTTTTCTCAATAATGCAGATATTCCATAATTAAGATCAGGATAAAATAATCAGAATAGCCACATTGCAATTCTATTGATAAAATTCTGGTCAAAATCAAATAAAATTGGGAATTTTAGATTGTTTATACAGCTTAAGCATATATATTTATATCAAGCTGGAAACCAGTGCCACAGATGAAGAAACAGAATTCTACATTGAATACTAAAGGTAAAGGTGTTACTGCTAGTAACAAGTTCATGATTGTTGCTTTAACCACCCAATCAGTGTGCTTTTGGATCATATCAACAGTATCCTATGTAAAAGTGTCTACTGTGAGCCAGCAATAAGGAAGTACTGTTGTACTGACACTGATTGGCACGTTATACTTTAATTTTTGCCTGCACCCCCATAATTTTCCAATCTTTTTAACCAAACCGCTAGTCAGTTTAAACAACTAATAACCTACTTTTTAACAATCAAATGGTTATGTTTGCCTGGATTGAGCAGTTCAATCATTAACCCGGTCAAAATTATCAATAAAGCACAGTCTTTCAATTTCCACAAACTCTTTATCCTGAACGTGTTTCCATATTCAATTCAATAAATATTTATGTAGCAGTAGAAAAGGTGCTGCGATACAGAAGCATACAAGCCAGTCAAGGCCTTGCCTCAGTGAGTGTACAGCTTCGAGGCTACTCAAAGCACAGAAGAAAGCCATTTTTGCTGATTACACAGATGGTCATAATGATTCCACCCCTATGCTGTATCACTCCCCTTTGCCAAGTGACTTTGCCAGCCCTCCCATCAGGAAATGACATCAAGTTCTCAGTCTCTTGAATCTGGGTTTGCCCATGTGACTTCCTTTAGCAAGTGGGATATTTATACAACCAGAGAATTGAAAAGTGCTTATACTCTCTCCTAGCTGTGGTTGAAACTCTGAAACCTCCATGTTAATAAGACCAAGCTAGTCTACTGGAGCAGCCACATAGAGTAGAATCCAGGATTTGACAATCTGCCAAGCACCAGGCATCTGAGTGAAGTAATCTCTGACTCTCTAGCCCTTTTCAAGCTGTCAAATGTCTTGGGTTGCAAGAGTGACTGCAGGCAGGACAAATGTTCCCCATACTACCCAACCTAGCAAGCCCAAATTGCCTACCACATAATAATAATGGTTGTTGTTTAAAACCCTTAAAATTTCATATTGTTTGTTCTTCAATAACAAATAATTAATACAGCCACTAATAATAGGAAGGGGTCACACACCCACACACAAAGGCTTCTTAAACCTAGGCACTAGGTTTAGAAAGAGAAAACAAATTATAAGACATAGGCACCAAAGAACCTTATGTTCTGAAAGAGAAAATAAACAGCTATCATTGCAACAGCAAATGTTGATCATTTGCCATAATTCCTAGTGGATAAAACAGGAGAGCATGGTAGCCAGCCTCTAAAATGGGCCCTTAAGACCCTATGTGACCCCATATAGGAGAAGTGACAGTAACTTCTGAGGCTAGGTCAAGGTATTACAGCCTCTACCTTGGTTTCTTGGATTGCTCACTCTAATCGAAGCCAGCCACCACACCATGAGGATACTCAAGCAGCCCAATGGAATAGCCCATGTAGAAAGGAACTGAGGCCTCCCACACACATAACAGCACCAACTGACTAGTCATGTGAGGAGGCACCTTAGAAGGCCCCAGCCAACCCTTTAAATGACAGTAGCACCAGCCAACATCTATCAGTGAATTCATGAAAGACCCTGATCCAGAACCTGTCACAGGAACCAAGAGAGAGTAGGATGATTTGTTATGCAGCCATCATAACCAATGCAGGGGACCTGGCCATTATATTGACAAATCCTGAGAGAGCGGGCATATACAGCAAGCACTTCCCTGTTTAACAATTCTCAAGAAAATATGATCCCAGATCACTCTAGGAAATCATGTAAGCTGTTACTCCTGTTAATTCAACAGATAGAAATTGGTTAAATGAATTATTTTTAAAATACATTTTAATAACCAACTTTAAAACTCAAGTGTCTTTTTCATTTATGAATAATTCAGAAAGTGTCAAGTAAGTAGTTGGGAGACAGCAAGCTTTAGAGATGTTCTGGGACTTAAATCTTCTACAATATTGTCGTGTCATTTCTGTTCCTTCCTACTGTTTCAAAGATCTGTCTCTTAGAAGCATTTTATATTGATAGAGTCTCTAAGGAAAATAAAATCCTTGTAACAATGATAATTATAATGTGATGTGATGACATATCATTCCCTAGAGTTTTTGAAAATCAAATTGTTTAGTATCTATCTGAGAAAAGAAAAGTTCTCCCTGAGGATAGGAAATTTAGCGAGAGACTTTTCAACGTCCACTTGAGCCCATCCTGGAATATAATTCCTAACCCTCAAAGTCATCATCCTTGGCAGGACAGTAAGGGAAAAGATAGGTCATGGAGAGCCACAGAGTTTTATTCTACTTCTAGCTTAGCCACTTTGCCTTAGCTCTGCTGTTGGACTAGATTTTAAGATCTAGATTAGTGAGTTAATCTGCCTACATCTCAGTTTTCTCACTTATAAAATGGCACTAAGAATTGTAACTATTTTCTAGGATTGTTTGAGGATTTAATGAGAAAACATACATAAAGCAATAACTCAGGAACTGATAATTGGTAACTGCTAAATATTAATTGCTGTTGCTTTCACTAGAGTTAGAAAAATTAAATTAGGAATGATCCCATAGAAGCCAGTAAATATCTGATTATTATTAATAGTGAATTAATATTAGTAAGTGTTAATTTAATAATAGTTGAAGAGTAACTTTTACCACTATTCTTTGCATGGATAATGTTTCATGGAAGTTTGGTAACTTATTAAGGACACAAATTTAGCCTTAGAAATAGCTTCTACATTTGGAATGCCAATTATACTCTCTTTTTTATACTGTATCCCAGTTGGAGAATTCATTTTAAAAAGTCATTGTGTCTCAGCAGAGAGAGACACACTTAATCCTGAAAATCATACATGATAATACTTAGCCCAGAAAGAATTCTAAACCCATGGTGTACCTCAATACCCCTAATAGGAAAAATATCAAATTTATTCACCCTTTAAATTATCTTTTAAATATTTTAGGATTCTAAGTATAAATCTAATACATTTTATTGGTACTTTATACTGTCATCATTATGTATCTGCAAGAGAACTGACAGTACTTATCTATGGCCAGCTTATTTGCAAGGAGCAACTACTGCTCTAATGTTCTTTCTAAAATATACGTCTTACAAAATGGCTAATAAACATTTTGCTACATTACTTCTGAAAACAGCAATACAAAAACTCTTTACATCCTAGTGCTTAAGGTATCTGCAGTAACTCAACAAATGCTCATATACCCAGACTTCCTCAGCACATGCTAAACAAAGAAAAGGACTGTCTCATATGAATGCTTCTTGTGGGGTTACCAGAGCCTTGTTAGGGGCCACTATATTTTAGAGAATGGCATCTCCTTCATCAACTTTCAATGATCACGCCTTTAAAAAAAAAAAGAATCAAAATTGTCTCTGTGATTTTCTGGCCAGAGCTAAGAATGCTCATTTACACACAAACTAAACTCTTCACTTCCTTGCTCTTTGCTGTATATGAGATTGATCCATCTGTCCAACTTGTTTTCTTATTTCTCCTAAATTGCCTACACCCAATTAGCCAATAGACATTGTACCTAAAACCATTAGGCCATGAAAGCAAAATATGTAATTAAGGTCTACTGTACCCTCCTTCATTTCCACTGTGAAAGTGCTCCACAACATTTGGTGAAATTGTTGCTTTTAAGTTTGCTTTGTGAAGAAGGATTTGGTGACTCTTGACCCTCAAGGGTTGTTCTTTGACCCGTTACTTTCTCCACCATCTGGCATGTTTACTTGAAGCAAACGCCTTGGGTCAGAGGGCAGAGCAGACATGTGGAGGGACAGCTTTGTCATAAAAGCAATAAAGAATGAGTAACATTTCACAATATAGCACTGTGTATTTTGTCCAGCTGCTGAGCAGAATGAGGTAAGGTTAGTCATATGGCTAAAAACAAAATGAATACCCATTTACCATGCAGCACAGCAGACGAGTAAAATGCAAGATGCCTAAATTCAAAATCTGAGTGCAACTTCCTTTTCCATTCTGTGAGAGTTCCTTTTTATGCTTTACTGGGCACATTACTAAACAATATGCTACACCAGACACAAGGGGGAAAGTGGTTTATAGGCTAAATTAACCAGATTGATTATTCAGGAAGAGTGTTGATAGTCCAATAATCCCCAAGCAACAAAATTAGAGAGAGATACAATAGTGTAAGGAACTAAAGATCAGGTAATCAATTTTTTTCATATCCAAGGCCCACAGTATAATGAGATAATAATGGTGATTTTATTCTTGATAAATTGAAGCTTTTTAAAGAGAACAACTCAGATATGAACATTGGCATCAATTGTGTACACTCACTTGTTGGCCCCAGACAAGGAGCTCTGCACAGGCATTCTTTCCCCTTATTTCGGCATTTGCACTCAAAGTAGGGCACAATAAATGAAGTTTGGACAATCCTAAGCACAGAAACCCCTTAACAAAAAATCTTAAGTTTCTTTATAGAAAACTACCTCTGGCTCTCTTTATATAATTTCCCTGGATTCTGGAAATCTTTCAGAGTCTGTTTTTCTCTCTCTAGTTCATAATCATTATAAATGATCTTTGATTGATTCAGATCACCTTTCTGATGCCACAGGACACATTTTTTCCACAACTCTGGAATGCACAGAGAGAAAGAGGACAAGGAAAACTTCAACTTTGCTGAAGTCTCAGTGCTGTTCTCACTTCAACTTTATGTTGCTTACCTTAGAACCATTGGGGGGAAATGCCCTGAAACAGAAACTCGGAAATGATTTGCACTTATGATCATTTTTAATGTAAATGGGGGAATTGCTAGGAGTCTTGAGATGAATGTGATTAAAGGAAAGAATTGGTCAGCAAAAGAAAATAAAAAAGAATTTCCCCCAAGGAAACACACACACACAATAAAACAAAGGAAAAAAGATTAAAGGAAACTTCCCTCTTCCAGTCTGATTGTCAGGGGATAGTTCTTCACACTGTAAATACACTTTGATCCTGGAAACTCTGTGTTTTCAGTCTTTGCCAAGTTGGTAAAAGGGATGTCCCTTGTGGAAGATTTTCACATATGGAGCTTAAAAAAAAAAAAACACCATATACATCAAGACTTACATCCCTTGAAACTTTCCTACTGAAAAATTCATGGCACAGAGCAGAGCCATTCTCTTTCCAATTCCAGACTTTCTGTAAAGAGCAGCTATTGCCCGAGTTTGTCCTTGCCAGTTTCAGAATTGATCATACTATAGGACATTTACAGATGGACGTGGAGGTCATACTAATGTGTCCACTTACAAGCAGAGAAGGGGTCCTAGGCTTTCTTTGAGGAAAAAGCCCTCTAGTGAAGTTTCCCCATTTATATTTAATCAATTAGTTCATCAGAGAAAGAGCAAAACAAGCAGGGGCTTTGGAAACAGACAGAGAAGGATATGAGCACCAGCCCCTGCACATACTAGGGGTGACCTGGGACAAAGTACTCAATTGCTTTGAGCACATTTTCTTTTAATGGAAGCAAAGATAATTTCCACCTCTCAGATGAGTTGAGAAAGTGGTGCAAGAAGAGATGACTTTGGTTATCTTATTGGAGGAAGTAGGGCTGTAGTAGAAAAAAAACACAGTAATAGGATTCTGAATAGTGAAAACATGACCACAAGCTGAGCTATATGATTCTATTTTAAGAAACCAGTATTTAAAAATTAAACTATAATTAGACAGGGGGAAAGTAATAGATAGATGATAGATAGATAGATAGATAGATAGATAGATAGATAGATAGATGATAGATAGATGATAGATAGATAGATAGATAGATAGATAGATAGATAGATAGATGATAGATAGAGTATTCCTCTTTAAAAATCACTGCACCTGTGTGCCTATTTGCAAACCATTGCTCCTGCACACTGTGCAAAGGCTCTTCCACTTGATTCAAGGCCTCTTTCTGCTGTTCAGTGATCTCCTTGAACTCATAACACTCATAGGAGACATGAGTATCCAACTCCATGCTCACCATACCTGGTCCTGCTATAATCATGAGAGTCTTGTCCTGCAAAGAACATGGACCCTAGATTTGCTTTGGAATACCAGCCTTTCTTTTGGCAAGCTATGTGACTCTGGCAAGTTGTTTTGCCTTTTTAAGTCTCAGTGTCCACATCATAACATGGACATAATACCACAGGGTTTTCTGAGGAAGAGATGAAGTTACATGAGCAGAGCTCAGGCGTGGGTCCATGAGGACTGGGTCACAGCATGACCAGAATGACAAGTACTCAATGTACATACCCAGAGTCACCTCTCCCCTCTAACCGTAGCCCACTCACCTCAAGCTAAATTTCTGCATCTTTGTCTTTTCAACTTTTTTTTTTTTAGTTTCCCTGTGCTTTTGTACATTTTAACTAACTGAAGCCTAACAGAAAGCCCAGTACTGTGGTATAATCAAAGAATCTGAAGCATGGAATAGGGAAGTAACTTGCACATGGTTTCACATAAGCAAAGACACTAAAGAGTAGAAAAGTTTCTAGGTCTATCTTTCAAGAGTGAAGGAAGGTCAATAAATACCCTTCTATCTATGCCTAAGTATGTAGCAAACTTGGGGTACATGTATCTCAGTCAGACACATGGATTACTGACAAAGAGCTGAAAAAGGAGAAGATGACTCAACTATAAATAAACTAGAAGCCCGGTGCATAAAAATTCATTCACTGGATGGGGGCGGGGGGGCCCCTCAGGCCACTCTGCCCCCCCTCACAGTCTGGGAGCCCTCAGGGGCAGGAGGTGATGGCAATGCCCCCATCATACCTCTGCTGCTGCCACTGCTGGCAGCACAAGCCTCAGCCAGTCCTGGTTACTTAAGCCTTGGGTGGCCCTGGGTGGCCGAGCAACTGCCATCCAACGCTTGCCTGTGCCTCGGGCCAGCCCTCAGCAGCTGAGGGGGCTGGGGGACTCTGGAGGCAGGTGCCTTGCCATGCACCTGCCACCCTGACAGAGCTGAGGACACCGGGTGTTGCCATCTTGTGGCTGTGGGTACCACCATTTTAAGGGTGTGGCAGTCAATTAGCATATTCCCTCCTTATTGGCTGTGGGCATCACCAACTTTGAAGCATGGCAGTCAATTAGCATATCCCCCCTTATTGGCTGGGGGTGCCACCATCTTTGAGGGAAGGACAGTCAATTAGCGTATTCCCTCATTATTAGCTGTGGTGCTTCCATCTTTGCTATGGTTTGGGTGTCAATTAGCATATTCTTTTTTTATTAGATAGGATAGGCTAATTTATGCACTCCCAAATTGAATTTATCCCCCCACCTACCAAAATAAAAAATTACTGGTTATAATCACAAAGACAGAACCTGTACTGCCAAGGAGCCTCTGAAAAGCCTCTTCTATTCACAATGCTAAATCCACATAAAGAGTAGAGAGGGGAGGGCTAAGGCAATGATGACTAGCTCAGATGGCCTTGCAAACAGAATGCCAATCTTCTTAATGTGCAAACAGAAGAATGAAGAATCAGGAAGTGACCAGGAGTGAAAGTCTCTCCACATGAAAAGACACAGGAGGAGTGAGGAAGCAGTGGACCCCTTCCAACATATCTGATCCCAAAATCTGGGCTCTTAAACTTCATGAAAGACAAGCAGAAGAGCTCAGTGCACATTACAGAATCAGATCCCCTAATTTCAATTTAGTCCTAACTCAATCACTCTGCCATGAGCTCTTGGGCATATTCCTTAGTATCAAATGCTCTGATTTCTTCATTTGTAAATAATAGTGCTGCATATATAGGGTTGTTGTGAGGTTTGAATGTGTATGTGCATGTGTATATGTGTGTGTGTGTGTATGTGTGTGTGTGTGTGTGTGTGTATACATATATATATGTATATATATGTATATATATATATATATATATATATATATATATATATATTACATAAAGTAATTTTTATGTATTTAAACACATATAAAGCCTTTCAATGGTACAGGGAGAGGAGCCAAGATGGCAGCATAGGTAAACACCTATCTTGCTGCCCCACACAACAATTTAAAAACCACAGCTTAATGACAGAACAAACACCATCCAGAATCACCGGAAAGCTGGCTGAGTGAAAATTCCACAAACAAAAGTAAAGATAGAACACTGTGACTCAGAGGCGCGGTGGCGGACAGCATTGAAGATACGCGCAGAATCAGAGGTTTGGAGTCGTGCATGCGCGAGCTGATAGGGCAGGTGGATGCAAACCTAGGAAGGGAGACAAAGGTGTCCCACTGCACTGATTCTGCAGTACCGGGAGAGATCCGGGGAACACACACTCATACGGGGTGAAACTGGACAGTAAGGAAGCACATGAAATCCAGGCACAGCAGAGGTCTGCGAGCTTGTGGAGAGGGTGCATAAACGTGGGAACAGCAAAAGTGCACAAGTGCACAGAGAGGACTTGCGACTTGCTCTCTCATTCGGGAAATCACCAGACTGCATTGTTTTACAACCCTGGGTGAGACTTTGGGTGTGCAGACTCATTTGGGGAGAGGCTGAATTGTATGGCAGCAACTAGAGCTCGTCAGCAGCTTTCTCTCAGAGGTGTGTGCAGCCATTACCACCAGGCACAGAGACCCAGGTGCCACATAGGGCAGAGCTGACACTGCCTGCTCAGGCTGGAGACTCTGCCCATCCAACATGAGCACAGCTGACCCTCACAGCCAATTGGTCTGGAGGTCAAACCCTCCTAGTGCAAACGACAATAATCTAGGCTTACCTTCAACAAGACTGTACAACCAATAAAGGGCTGCAGCAAGAGTGTCCACCTCAGGTAACTGGGGAGGATGAGCCACTGTCCCTTAGAGGACATCTACCTCACAAAGCTAATTGACCAACTCAGGAAGGCATCCACAATGCAGACATGGAAAGAAATCAGATGCGAAAGAAATGGAGGAAAAAAGGTGACTGGACATAGAGTTCAAAACCACAGATAAAAGGTTTTTCAAGAGGCTCCCAGAAAAGGCCGATGAACTTAATGAGACCTTTGAGGAAATGAACAAGACCTACGAAGAAATGAACAAGACCTACGAGGTAATGAACAAGACCTATGAGGAAATGAACAAGACCTATGAGGATATGAATGAGACCCTCAAGGATATGAAAAAGGACCAACTAGAAATTAAGCATACATTGGCTGAAATAACAAATATTACACAAAGACCTAAAAGCAGTCTAGAGGACCGCAAGAACCAAGTCAAAGATTTGAAATACAAAGAGGCAAAATCCACTCAGTCGGGAAAAGCAAGAAGCAAAAAGAATCCAGAAAATTGAAGATAGTGTAAGGGGCCACTGGGACAACCTCAAGCATAACAACACCCGAATTATAGGGGTGTCTGAAAAAGAGAGAGAGCAAAATAATGAAAACCTACTTGAAGAAATAGTGACCGAAAACTTCCCACACCTAGTGAAAGAAATTGACTTAAAATCCCAAGAAGTGCACAGAACCCCAAAATATATGAATCTAAAGAGGACCACACCAAGACACATCATAATTAAAATGCCAAGAGCAAAAGATAAAGAGAGAATATTAAAAGCAGCAAGAGAAAAGCAGTTGATTACCTTTAAGGGAGCACCCATACGATTGTCAGCAGATGTCTCAACAGAAACAATGCAGGCCAGATGGGAGTGGCAAGAAATATTCAAAGTGATGGACAGTAAGAATCTACAGCCAAGATTACTCTATCCAGTGAAACTATCATTCAGAATTGAAGGCCAGATAAAGTGCTTTACAGATAATAAAAAGCTAAAGGAGTTCATCACCACCAAACCAATATTATATGAACTGTTGAAAGATATTCTATAAGCAGAGGAAGAAGAAAAAGGTAAAATTGTAAATTATGAACAACAAATACACATCAACAGATGAATCTAAAAATCAAGTGAATTAATAATCCAATGAACAGGATAAACTGGCGAATATAACAGAATCGTGGATATAGAGAGGGAATGGACTGACAATTCTTGGGGAGAAAAGGGGTGTGGGAAGTGCAGCAAGAGACTGGACAAAAATCATGCAACTATGGTAGAGGACAGTGGGTGAGGTGAGGGTGGAGGGTGGGATGGGTACCCGGTGAAGGGGAGTTATAGGGGGAAAAAAGGGGGAACAATGTAATTAATAAACTAAACAATAGAGATTAAAATATTTTTTAAAAAAATAGGGTGGTGGTCACCAAGAGCTGAGGGGAGGGGGAAATGGGAGTTGTTTAATGACTGTAGTTTCAGATGAACACTTTTATTCAGATGAAAATGCGCTGGAGATCTGGTTCACAATAATGTGAATATCCTATATAATAAAAGGCTAACATGCAAATTGTCCCCTTGACTGGGAGTTTGACTGGGAGTTCAACGAGGAATTTGACCAGGGAGTGGGACTGGTCAAATGGCCCTTACCCCCACCAGCCTGGCCCCATCTACCCTGGCTGGACCCCACCCATGCACAAATTTGTGCATCCAGTCTCTAGTATTTAAGTTGACTGAGCTGTACACTTAAAAATGGTTGCAATGTCATATATTATGTGGGGTGTTTTGTTGTTGTTGTTGTTCACAATATAAAAAGAAAAGAGCAAGAGGCAAAAGTATGGGGTTCAAGATCTCACCCAAAGTTTTATCAGAGGATAAGTAAAAGCTGAATCTACAAATGGGGTTTTAATGGACCTGGGGAAAAGTATAAAGTTGTTTCCTACTCATATCCTATCATGTTCTGCTATTTCAATGTTGTGGCTAACAAGGCCAGTATTCATTTTTTAAAAGTAAATCTTTATTGTTCAGATTTTTTTAAAAATAGTACATAGTACAAAACAACTCAGTAATTGTTAGTGATAATTAATAGTAATACAGCCTCACTGAAAGACTATTCAGAGTGTTTATGAGTTCAGAACATGTGATTACATACACACTCTTTCTATACAAACCTATTACTTAGTGTAAGTTTTATAAGCAGAGAAAAAATATCCATAAATTAATCATATTTTAGTGCTTTCTCAATGTGATAAGATACACATTAGTCTTAAAAAGTATGCCTATGAGGAATGCTCAGGGCTTACTCAAGAATGCAGAAAATCTTTTCCACTAATATTTACAGCATAAACTAAGATTATTGTTTGAGTATTAAATTCGACAGTAAAATAGTGATCAAGTTTCAGATTAATTTAAATTGGCCAATTGAAATAAGTGAACACGCAAGAAAATTTAAGTGTACTGGACAAAAAGCTGTTCCTAAAATATTAACAAAAATTTCTATTAGTAGTTCATCTCTTTGTAAAATTGCCTAACATGCAAAGAACCTAAAGCAGTCATATTTGTGTGCAAAAATTAAAATTTAAAATTACCAAGACTGCAATATAAAATTTCCAAAAGCCCCCATTAATAAAAAAAGGGGGGAGATAGTGGGTAAAATCATGTAAGGAAAAATATCCTGTAAGAAAATTACACTTAGAAAATTCTTACTCCAGAAAATTAATTTCCATTTGTAATGCTAACAGCAGGACACCCATGGAAAACACACATGGTGTCAAAATAAGCCGAAGGAAAATCAATTGGGCAAAAATAGAAAGAATTCCAAGTCTCATTTACAGAAAAGATCCCTTTATTAACTTTTGGTTGAGAATATGTTTTTATATTTTCAGAAAACAACTCCAAGACCTTACGGATTCCTGCAACAAAGAGGAACTGACAGGTCTGTTCCAAATGGGAAGACAGTCCAGAGACAGAATACACTGATGAGACCTTGCCATTCTAGCAGTCGGCAGCTGTGCATCGCTGCAGGCAGCCCAGGTCCAAACCAGAGAGGGTGGAACCTGCATTGCCACAATATGTCCACCATCCAGATACCATTGCTGACATGTACACATAAGAACTATTTGACATTGAAACTGGGACTCAGAACTGTTGGACGTTGAAACTGAGACTCAAACATTTTTTTTGTTCTTATATATTTATTTCCAGTATGCAGATGCAAGATTTTTTTCTTTAAAGAAAAGAAATGAGGGAAAAAGATTGATACAGAGGCAAAGAACCATTGAACAGACTGTCAAACTACAATGGGAAGACAGGGGAGGGTGGGTGGTGGGGGCTGTAAGAGATCAACTGAAAGGCTTGTATGCATGCATATAAGCATAACCAATGGATACAAGACACTGGGGTGAGGGGTGAAGGGTATGTGCTGGGGGGTGGGGGAGGTTGGGGGAGGTCAATGGGAGGGGAAGAAAAGGAAACATATGTACTACCATTTGTAATACTTTAAAGAATAAAAAAAAATTTTAAAGTATGCCTATGAGTTTTGAATTATAAGCTGTGTTTTATTTCTTCTACATGCTTTTATGTTTATAAATTTTCTACAATGAATATAAATTACTTTTAAAACAAAAAAAAGGAAAGAAAAAACATATGAGTTAACCAGTGGTCAATAATTATTTATTGATCATCTACTCTTTAACAGGCACTGGGCTAAATGACATTCAATAGGACTCTATTCCTGGAACCTATTATAAATGGTTACAGGAAAAGCATCTTTACAGTAACATAAAAATGAGAGGCTGTTGATATTTTATTCATAATTATGATGACTCTTTCCTCTCGTTTTTGAGGTGTTCTTATTCATGAATATAGGCACACTTGACATTTTCAATTTTTTATGAATGGATATTATCTCAAAATGCAAATTTTCATAAATAATAGAATGCATTATAATTTGTTAATCATCTACAAGATTTGAGGGGCTCTGAACACAATTTACTGACACTGTCTCTACTGTTTACAATAGACCTGCAGAACACAATAATGTAGGCATTTTTATTCCCATTTTGTGGAGAAAGACTGAGACCCAGAGAGGTTGTCACTCACTCAGGATTCTTTAACTATCAAGTGCTCCAGGTGTATTTTAAAGCATGTTTCAATTTATACAAACAAATGTTAAGACACTCATGTATTTCATAAAGCAAGATATACCTATAAAATATACATGCTGTTTGGTAGACCACAAGGTTTTTCAACAGCATCCCATATTTCTGTTTTGAGTCTCTTGCCACTTGGGTAAACATTGTACTTTTCATTGGATATACTGTAAGTCATTAAAGTCAGTAAATAGCAGAATGAATAAAACAGCAACTTCGATATTTTTAACACCTCCGAGTTAAAACCACTTTGCAGTGGGGAAGAAGAACAGATGCCCGCTTCTAAATGTGAGAGCCACCAACTGGGAATTTGCTAGTTGTAACTGCTGCCATCTGTTTTCCACTGTTCTTTTTACCTGCCTTTCTCAGATTCAGCATGTGAATCCTGGGCCATGAATTCTTAGTATAAGCCAGGAGAAATGGAAGGGACTCCAATTTGGAAATATTCCCAGGTGCTCCCACCTGCATTAAATCAAAGGTAACGTCTCAGGAAAAAAATATCATGAGGGTGATTATTTAACAACTGCATCTTTATTCTTCCATGCATACTTTGTACTCCTATTTCCATGTGCATTTTTTCTATTTAATCAACTTCCTGCTTTTCCTAAGGGCGTTGCAGAAATGCCTCTCTGATGCCAATTAGGGCACCGCTGTGTGAATTAGCTTCTCCCCTCACTGAATAAATAATTTCAGTCAAGCCATATATACATTCAAAACTCACTTAATCAGCAATTAACTAGCATTAGGTGTTAGTATAGTGGGTTTTTCTCCTTAAAGCCAACATGTTGAGGGAAATACTATTTGTGTCAAAGGGAAGCAGATGAAGTAGGATAAGAGGGCTATAAAGGATAATAAGAGATTGTTTCAGTTCAGCCTTCCACTACAATGGCTCCTCAACCATACTAGAAAGAGGAAAAAAATGCCCTTTTCTACTAGGAACGTTTGTAGGGGGAGGTTTCTCAATGTTTGACTGGAATTCTGAATGACACATGTGCATATGCATGTGACTTCTGGCTAAAGGGTAACAAAAAACAAGAATAACCATCCTTTTATTTTTTTTTTATTTTTTTATTGTTCAGTTTATTAATTACATTGTTTCCCCTTTTTTATCCCCCTATATCTTCCCTCCACCCTGTACCTATCCCACCCTCCGCCCTCAACTCCCCCTCCCCAATGTCCTCTCCCATTGTTGCAAGATTTTTGTCCAATCTCTTGCTGTACTTCCAACAACACTTTTCTCCCCAAGAATTGTCAGTCCATTCCCTCTCTATGTCCATGTTTCTGTTATAGTCACCAGTTTATCTTGTTCATCAGCCTATCAGTTCACTTGATTTTTATGTTCATTTGTTGATAGATGTGTATTTGTTGTTCATAATTTATATTTTTACCTTTTTCTTCTTCCTCTTCTTAAAGAATATCTTTCAGCATTTCATATAATGTTGGTTTGGTGGTGATGAACTCCTTTAGCTTTTTCTTATCTGCGAAGCACTTTATCTGATCCTCAATTCTGAATGATAGCTTTGCTGGATAGAGTAATCTTGGTTGTAGATTCTTGCTATTCATTATTTTGAATATTTCTTGCCACTCCCGTCTGGCCTGCATCGTTTCTGTTGAGAAATCCGCTGACAATCGTATGGGTGTTCCCCTGTAGGTAACCAACTGTTTTTCTCTTGCTGCTTTTAATATTCTCTCTTTATCTTTTGCTCTTGGCATTTTAATTATGATATAGCTTTCTCTTTAAGTCTCTATGATAAAGATATACTTCCCACTTTTACAAGAGAGAAGCCAGTTGAGAGAAATTATATATATTGGTCAAAGTAATTCAGCGAGTTGGTGACATAATAAGATTTAGAACCACTGTCAGCTAATTTCTCAATAGAAACTTTGCAGGCCAGAAGGGATTGACACAAAATATTCAAAGTGATGAAAAGCAAGGACCTATAAACAAATTACTCTGACCAGGAAAGCTATCATTTAGATTTGAGGGTCAGATAAAGAGCTTCTCAGACAAGAAAAAGCTAAAGAAGTTCATCATCACCAAAAATCAGTATTACAAGCAATGATGAAAGGTCTTCTTTAAGAAAAAGAAGGAAAAAAAAAGAACAAAAATATGAATATTAGATAGGCCATACAAAAAGAAATCTTACCATTTGCAACAGCATGGATGGACCTAGAAAGTATTTTGCTAAGTGAAATAAGTCAGTCAGAGAAAGACAAACACAATATAACTTCACTTACATGTGGAATCTAAAGAACATAAACAAACTAACAAAGCAGAAATAGACTCATCAACATAGAGAACAGTCTGATGGCTGGCAGAGGGGAGGGAGGTTGAGTGAAAAAGATGAAGTGAATGAGAAGCGCGGATTAGTTGTTATAAAACAGTCTTGGGGGTGTAAAGTACAGCATAGGAAATATAGCCAATAGTATTGTAATAACTGTGTATGGTGCCAGTTGGGTACTGGAAATATCAGGGGTAACACTGTAAAGTATAGGACTGTCTACCACTATGCTATACAATGAAACTAAAACAAAATAATATTGAATGTAATTGAAAAAAAAAATTTTTTTAAGTAACAACTTTGGTTTAGTTCAGTGGTTCTCAACCTTTCTAATGCTGTGACCCTGTAGTACAGTTCCTCATGTTGTGGTGACCCCCAATAATAAAATTATTTTTGTAAAATAAAACAATATTGAATGTAATTGAAAAAAGTTTTTAAAAAGTAGCAATGGTTTAGCTCAGTGGTTCTCAATGACCTGTGGGTTGAGAACTGCTGCTGTAGAGCCTAAGACCATGGGAAAACACAGATATTTACATTACGATTCATTAACAGTAGCAAAATTACAATTTTGAAATAGCAATGAAAATAATTTTATGGTTGGGGGTCACCACAACATGAGGAACTGTATTAAAGGGTCACGGCCTTAGAAAGGTTGAGAACCACTGGTTTAGTTGAAAGTTCCTTCAAGAACTGTATAATATGTATATCAAAATACCTGTAGAAAAATAAGTAATATTGGCAAAGATAGAAGGTCAGAGAATAGTATTACCTGTTTGAGATAGTTTGAGGTTTACTGGGATAGGCCATCGGGTTTCTAATCAAGACCAGCAAAATTTATGTCTAATCCTACATCTCTTCACTAAAGATACAAATAGCCCTTAGATGAATGGGAGACTTGTATGAGTGGCCCAGAGTAATTATTTTCAACAAATATTCACCATTCAGATGTTTATGCTAATATTTAGGCATCACGGTGCCTGAGCGAACATCCAGGGTTGGATCATTAAGTCTGGTCCACACAGATCAGAGATCTCACTCAGAATAAGCTTTACTAATGATTTCAAGGATGCAGATAATCCAGGGGCAAATAGAGCAACAGAGACCATGTGGCCCTCGTGCCTACAATATCTGCTATCTGACCCTTTAAGTAAAAGTTGCTCTAGTTTACTATATAGCCTTTGGTTATGGTATAGTCCATGAAACTTTTTCCAGGGAGCTTCCTATTTCTTCGGTTCTATTTTCTAAACGTAATCATTGGTCAGGGACATGCAACTACAGTTTTGTAGGTAATGTCTCTTCCTCCCAGAAGATGCCATTATCCAATTTGCCTGGAGGTGGCATTAACAAGGAGATTAGACTAGAGCCCCTGGAGGTATCTCTTACCCGACTTCCACTCCTAGTAAAGGAAGTAAAGTAATCCATCTCAAGCCAAATGCTAGGACTTGTTTCACCTCAGTGCTGAAATATCAGTGAAATACAGAATGAAAGAAAAGGACTAGAAACAAATTACCAATGATAATAACATGTAATAGATGTCACAATGCACACATTTATTAAATGTATAATAGTGTTGTGATGTACCTCCATTTTACATAGACACCTCAAAAAAGTCGAATTATGGAGTCATTTTATTAAAAGCCGGTGGCATACGAGTGACTAATGCTCTCCAAACCTCGCAGCCCCAAACAGCTCAACACATCTGGCTTATATTGGCGGACTATCACAAAGGTATTGATTACATCTTTGGATCTGGAATGAGGAACCTGCTTTGCAAAAAGACATTTTTACAGAAGCAGAAATAGAGCAAATTAATATCTAAGAGTCACCAAATCAACAGAAACACATTATCTAGGACCACCTGGGCAATTTAGAATAATTGTGCTGTCCAGATCCTGGGATCACTGAGTCAACAGGAATGCACTCTCAGTGGCTACTTGAGGCAATTTAGGATAATTGTGCTCTCCTGACTCCAGGACCATTGAGTCAACTGAAACTCAGTTATCTGTAGCTACTCAGACAATGGGGAAAATTGTCCTGTCCTGGTTCCCAGAGGAATGTGCTTCAATGACCAGTGAGATCACAATCATTGGGATATTCAAACGGCCAGCAAGGAAATATTCAATAATACATCAGTTCAGAAAATCAAAATAACTCTTTATTATTTTAGCAAGCAAGCAAATGGGTACAGAAGCCAATTAACGGATGAAGATTAAAACTGCAGTGTCTACCTAAGACAATTGCTGCCCTACTTCAATAGCAAAGAAAGGATCGTTAATTCCAAGCTGAAAGATGGAAAATAATAAAGTAAGGGAAAGTAGGGATTTGGAGAGTAAAAGCATAGAGAATAAGTAAGCTTTGACAAGTGGACGTAAGAAAGGGATAGTGGAGCAGATAGTTTAAGTTAACTTTGTTGTTCCAAGGAATACATTTGATGGAAAAGATGGAGAGCTTAAACCTGAAGAGCAGGAGACAAGACACCTGGGCACTAAAGGTTGTGGGGAGGGACCAAGAAGGTAAATATAAAAAGGCACTTGAGGACATGAGTGCTCAGTAGAAGTGGGGAAGAACATTTTCTGGCTGCAAACTTAGTTTGAGGATGTTTTGCCTTTTTAAAAAACTTTCCTTGTCTTACATTTATTTACTCTTGGTCACAGCATGACTCCAGTGAAAACTGATATAATACTTAAAGGTTAAGCGCCACAAACAAATTTGCCTCATGATGGGAGAAATGTCAGGAAAAGGAATTAATTAAAAAGAAAACTAAGTCCCTCAGTCACCAAAGTCTTCATCTGCAGTTGAATCAAGACCTTAGCATTCTAAAATGTCAAATTTATCTCTCCGACTCGCTCCATTGTTTTAAAGAGCTATTACCTAAAGAAATTTAATTTAAAAACGCTATGAGAAATGATCTTTGCTTTTTCAGTAAAGAAAAGGGTTCCTGTCACGGGCTAAGCATCACAGGAAATAGTTGGATTTATTTATTTACACATATATATTTACACATATATTAAGTTAAAAAATTAAACTCCAAAAACATGCCTATGAACAGAAACCAAACAACATTATTTTTTTAGCTCTATAAAAGCTTCAAGAAAAATGATTTTTCTTAAATTTCCAAATTCATTCAGTCAGCACTTTTGGTTTAAAAATGGCCTGCTCTATGTCATTGGGTTAAAAAATGATTTTTTTAATTCAAAATGATCATGACTATAAGGTAGCAAAAAGAGTAGTGAGCATTTCAATTAACAAAGAAAATGTATTCCAAGGACACAGACTGTGAAGGAGAGAGATAGAAAGAAGTCCTAAGAACTGTGTGTCCCTCTATATCAAGGCCCCACCCACTCCTTGTGTCTAGTCTCCTTTCAGTCTCAGTTAGCTACTGCATTGCCTCAAGGAAACCCTCCTTATTCTCTTGGAAAAGAAATTCTGTTAGGAGGAAACTTGATCACAGAGTTTGTTCATCCAATCCCCTTGATCCTCATCTCAATGAGAAAAGGTTATCAAAGGCCAAAAACAAACCAGGAGCCTCCCTTAAGATTCTACAACAAATATGACAATAGACATGGAACAGATACCACATTTAGGGAGAAACATTTAGTTGATAAAAGCAGATTGTAGTAAACACGTTACTCCTAATAGTGCATGTGATTTAAAGCTTTGTGACTTAAACAAAAAATACCTTGGACCCAATCACTAAAATGCCAACTAAATGCAAACGCCCAAAATGACTGCATCAGAAGCAGCTAAGTCTCCATGATTTTTGTATATGGTGGCCAGAAAAACCACAGACAGGCTCTTGATAAATTCCTCCTGAAGTTATGAAAAAAAAAATCCATTTCCAAACCTTCATACTGAAATAGCTCAAGAAGGGAAAGCATAGAGTCTTTGAAAATGGTTTTTCTCCTTCCAAAGATGAACTACAGTGAAATTTATTTGTAACAAAAGATAATTTAGCAATAAGAACAAAGTCAGTAAATAGAGGGTTTCCAGATGTATGATTTTGGGGCCCAAGAAATGTTATCTTTAGCATAAATATTACGGGTCTGTCATTTCTTACCTTAGCAGCAAGATTTTCTGTAGGTGGAAGGAAGTTGTTCTTACTCATTGGTTTAGAAGGTCTCTATTTTAATCTTTTCAAGGCAGAAGATTCTCATATAACCCCCAAAAGTTTCCATGAATAGAGATCTTTTTATAAAAGATAATCAATATTTAATAGAATAACTTAACTCTGGGAAAATATAACATTATCAATATAACATGATATCTAATTTTTGGGAGCCATTTTGCATAACTTACTGTTTTGTCATTACTGTTTGGAGGGATGTTGATTGTTGTTGCTGGGAGGGTGTCTGTTTTAGCTTTCCTGGTTGTTTTATGCAGAAGCAGGTATGTTAGATGTGGTGGTCCCACTTCTGCCACATAAATCTCTAAAAAGGGAATTCCAAGACCTTAAGGCCAAGTTGGTGGGACGATGTTAAAGAAGCCCTAGTTTCATACCTCAACCAATTCCTAATAGCATTAATTTTTTTCACTACTCTAGTGACTCTTTCATTTTCAGCATCAAGTGTGCAATTTGCTCCCCAGTAAGAACCAAATGGGAGTCTTTCTTTTCTTCTTTTTATATATTTCATTAATTATCTTTCATGCATCAACTACTGAGTTTTCCCTCTATGCCAGGCAATATGTTAAACAAGGCAGGTTACAGTGATTAAGAGAAAGAGTCTGCCAACCAGAAGTTTATGTGTAACCAGCTCCCAAGATAACTAAATTCCCAGCTATGGCTCCTATTCTTTGGAGTAGAATTATTACTTCTTAACAGACCGTCACCCAGAGTCTTGAATCTAAACCTGGACCCAAATATTTTATCAGTAGTCTTTCTAATTTTTCTTTAAATTGCTATTGAAGATGAAATTTGATCCAGAATCTGGAAAAGAGCTTAGCTTCTTGAACATAAAGTGGTACTTGTTAAAGAGAGCAGAGGTCCAATCACAGCACCAGATGCACCTCTGTATCTGGAAGTAAATCCAGATACTGATACCTTATGAACTCAGGTCTCTGCCAACAAACACATGAAAGATTTCTGAAAAAGAAAACCCATAAAGGAAGATACAGAATTAGGTGCTGAAAAGCCCTATTTGTTGAGTCCTACATTGAAAGGAAGGTTTACTTATAAAGCTCAGACAGCTAATGCAATACTGCGTTCAAATGCTGTTTTCTCTAAAATACCATTGTTTGAATACTACTGTTAAAATACTAATGCCCTCAATAATCTTGAATTATTACACTTTTGATCTGGAACTAAAAAGGGTCCAAGAGGATAGAAGACTTTCCCACAGTTAATCCTATCTTACTACTCGTCTTTCTAAACTCATTCCAGAAATGATTTTTAAATCTTTCCTTTCTTTATTTGCCAATGGTTTCCTCCATGTATGGCTATTTACAATTAAAAATGTATTACATTTGCACCATCTCCCCACCTGAAGCAGAAAGCTTGTTATCATCTGGAGACTCTCCCTCTAAAAGTCACCCCTGAGCAAATGTACAGATAGAAGCTCAGAAAGGCAGAGAGAGTAAGCCAGCAGTCCAAATGAAATCATACTTATAGTTTTTAAATTATGTAGATCTACTTGAATTTTAACATAAGATAATAAAGCTGAAGAAACTATAGTTTTGACAGCTAATCATTTGTCAGCATATAATATTGGTTCCTAGGAGATTTCTTTCAAGTTAAACAAATTTTAAATATTAAGAGATATAAATCATTATTTAAGGAAGAAAAAAAACACCTCATGATTTAAATTGAAGTCTCAACCTTGAACTATACTATGAAAGATGAGGAAATTAGCATTAGAATACTAGTACTAACTTCTACCTCTTTTCTCCCCAAATTGTGATATTTAGTTAATTATAAGGTTTACTAGAAGCCCGGTGCATGAAATTCGTATACTGGGGAGAGGGGATTGTCCCTTAGCTCAGCCTGCACCTTCTCCAATCTGGGACCCCTCGAGGGCCTAAACGGACCTAAACGGGCAGTCGGACCTCCTTCTCACAATCCAGGACTGCTGGCTCCAAACTGCTCACCTGCCTGCCTCCCTGATTGCCCCTAACCGCTTCTGCCTGCCAGCCTGATCACCCACTAACCATTACCCTGCCAGTCTAATTGATGTCTAACTGCTCCCCTGCCAGCCTGTTTGCCCCAACTCCCTTCCTCTGCTGATCTGATCACCCCTAACTGCCCTCCCCTGCAGACTTGATCACTCCCAACTGCCCTCCCTTGCAGGACTGGTCCCTCCCAACTGCCCTCCCCTGCTGGCCTGATCACCCACAACTGCCCTCCCTTGCAGGGCCTGGAACCCCCCAACAGCCATCCCCTGCTGGCCATCTAGTGGTGGCCATCTTGTGTTCACATGGGGGCAGGATCTTTGACCACATGGGGGCAGCCCTATTGTGTGTTGGAGTGATAGTCAATCTGCAAATTACTCTTTTATTAGATAGGATAGAGGCCTGGTGCATGGGTAGGGGCCAGCTAGTTTGCCCTGAAAAGTGTCCCAGATCAGGGTGGGGGTTCCCTTGGGGTGAGGGATGGCCTGGGCGAGGGGCCTGTGGAGGTTTGCAGGCTGGCCATGCCCCCCAGCAACCCAAGCAGAGGCCCTGGTATCTGGGATTAATCTATGTCTACAATTGAAACTTTGTATCCTGGAGCAGAGCCAAGCCTTCTGCTCACTATGGGGAGGCAGCCATTTCTGTTTGAAACATTGTAGCCTAGAGTGGAGGCCTAGGCCAGCAACAGCAGGCAGAAAGCTTGGCTTCCTCCGTTGCTAGGGAAACCCAAACCTCTGTTCTCTCCAGCTCAGTGGCTGCTGCCATTTCTGTATCTTTTATAATTGAAACTTTGTAACACTGAGTGGAGGCCTAGACAGGCAATGGCAGGCGGAAAGCTTGGCTTCCTCTGATGCCGGGGAAACCCAAGCCTTCCTCCTGCTTTCAATGGTGGCAGCCATCTTGGTTGAGGTTTATTTGCATAATCTGTTCCTGATTGGCTGGTGGGAGTGGCTGTGGGCATGGCTTGTGGGTGTAGTGAAGGTATGGTCAAATTTGCATATTACTCTTTTATTAAATAGGAGAGCATTTATATTCTGTTCTGTAGGGGCTGCATCACAAGGAACAACAACAACCTGTAATTATTGAAATTGCGAGTCTATAGAATAATTCCCACAGTTATTTGTTATATATTTGTAATATATTTCAGAATAATTATATTTCAGTATATTCAATGCCAAGGGATCTGCCATCCTGATTTTTTTAATTTGCTTTGTCTCTTTTGACTAGATATCACTGTCCAGTTTTTATATTTTTTCCAACTAAGGTTCATGGTTCCAGGATGGCTTGACTTGTTATTTACTTAACAATGTATGTCCACTACCCTCATACTTTTAAAAAAATGATTACATGTTTAAGTTAGAGGGCTATATTTTCTTCGCTCTGAGTTTCGTAGACACTGATCCTCTGTCTTCCTACTGAGATATATTATGGAGAAGTCCAAGGCCTTCATTATTTTTTAGCCATGTATTATTTTTTCTAGATGTCCATAAATATTTTTATGTTGATGCTCAATAACTTCATGAGATCATGTCTTGTTATTGTTTTATTTAAGTTTTCCCTGGGACATGATGTGCATTTCAGTGCTGTACAACAGACAGTCCATGAGAACAGCCCTTTTTCTACCATTCTTAGTACTTTGTTTCAAATGCCTACAATGACACCTGAAAAAAACTATGCATTTAATGAATATTTTTAATAATATAATTGCTTATATGATAAACTTTTTCTTCTAGTATATCTTTATTTTTAATATTTCATTTACCTCTTTTTCTTCAGAATTACCATACCTATAAATTCCCTAGTATTCTCCCATAATTATTAACCTTTTATAATTTTAGTCTTTGCACTTAAATTTATATATACTTATTTATCACATCCATGAATGTATATGTTTTAGGTTGTATTATTCTTTTTGTGTTACTTTTAGTGTGGTTTTAAACTTAAAATATTTCAGGAATATTTTTCTTCTATTTCTTTTCTAAATGCTAACAGCTACCTTTTACCCTGCCTACTTAACACTTTGACCTAGATATCTGAAAGAAACTTAAAAACGCACGTGTCCCAAATCTAATTTATAGTCACCCAGGTTCCTAGTCCTCTTCCAGGAGTGCCTATCTTAGTAAATAACTCCACCATTTATCTAATTTTATAATGATATTTTAGAATTATTTTAGGATAGCCTACCTTTATCACCCCATCCCAATTGCTAAGATAACACTCCAGTAAATCCTTAGCTGTAAAACATGTCTTTGATACAGCCAATTCTTCTCCATCTATTCTGCCACCAAATTATCTTCACAATCAATATCTCTTGCCTAGAAGTAGGAAGCAGCCAGATGTCAAATTGTTTTGTGGACACTATAGTTAGGGAATCTCAATGGCTAAGCATTTACTAGTACATACTTTATCTCATTTAGTCCTTCCAACCTTCTGAGCTAAGCAGGATAAAGCCATTTTCACATGCATAAACTGAGTAATTTCCAAAGTTACAAAGCTAATAAATGGTAAAGCTTGGATTCAAACTTAAGGCCAAGTTTCTAACACCTATATTATATGGCCTCTCATGTAGGTTATAAATGAAACCATAAATACTATAATGATAAATTCAATATGCAGAAAAAAATAGATGAAAGTCAAGGATGTACCAATTGTTAAATAACTGTATTTCAAGGACAGAGAACATACTTAATGAAAGTAACAAAGGGAAGAAAACAAAACACTTTTGATTTTCAAAAACAAAGACAAGAATGTTCTTTGCAACACATAATATGCTTAAGAAGGAAGATGAGCAATGACCTGAAACCTGTGATCTGCAATAACGCCACTGAATGTTTTAAGAATAGGATTTCTGGTAACCTATGGCAGTGCCATTCTTTTGTAGTGATGAGGGCAGTCTTGGAATTACAAAGCACTCAGAAATGGTGGATCTGTATTTTGAAAGTGAATATAGCACATATATGGGTTTTTTTAATAAAACATTTGTCCATACAAGGAAGGACAAAACATATCTAAAAATGGTGGCAAAGAGAAGGAATTGCTAAGGAATGAGAGACATTTATATGTCCCTGACAGTGTAGAAGAGCATTGGTCAGATATATTCACAGTGCAGCCATTTGAAATAATTTAGTCTAAACTCACCTTACCTACCTAGAAAATGACCTTAATAATGCCCAACCCAAATATCTCACAATTATGATGAGAATTATGTGAGATAATATTTGTGAAAAGTCATTAGTGTTATATAAATGTAAAATATTTTTATTATAGAGCATATATACACTGAGTGGCCAGATTATTATGATCTCTGAATGCATAATAATATGGCCACTCAGTGTATATCCTATATAATAAAAGGCTAATATGCAAATTGGCCCCTTGACCAGGAGTTCAAACAGCAGGCAGGCTAGCCAACCGCCCTTGTCCCCTCCCCCTGGCCAGGCTGGCGGGCTCCACCCATGCACGAATTTATGCACCAGGCCTCTAATGTGTGTGTGTGTGTGTGTGTGTGTGTGTGTGTGTAGATATATAGATATATAGATATATAGATATATAGATATATAGATATATAGATATATAGATATACAGATATATAGACATGTCTGTATATCTATATATCTATACACACACACACTCTGAGTGGCCAGATTATTATGCATTCAGAGATAATAATAATCTGGCCACTCAGTGTAAATATCAATACTGTTTCACATACATAAAAGAAACAACTTGATATACAGGTTTTCTACTTTGTGCAAGTTCTCTAATAGAAGACTACTAGAGGCCTGGTACGCGAAATTTGTGCACGGGGTTGGGGGGTTGTCCCTCAGCCCAGCCTGTACCCTCTCCAATCTGGGACCCCTCTCACAATCCAGGACTGCTGGCTCCCAACTGCTCACCTATCTGTCTTCCTAATTGCCCCTAACCACTTCCGCATGCCACCCTAATAACCCCCTAACCACTCCCCTGCCAGCCTGATTGATGCCTAAATGCTCCCCTGCCCCCAACTTCCCTCCTCTGCCAGCCTGGTCACCCCTAACTGCCCTCTCCTACTGGCCTGATTGTCCCCAACTGCCCTCCCTTGCAGGCCTGGTTCCTCTCAATTGCCCTCCCCTGCTGGCCATCTTGTGGTGGCCATCTTGTGTCTACATGGGGGCAGGATCTTTGACCACATGAAGGCTGCCCTCTTGCATGTTGGAGTGATGGTCAATCTGCGTATTACTCTTTCATTAGATTGGATAGAGGCCTGGTGCATGGGTGGGGGCCAGCTGGTTTGCCCTGAAGAGTGTCCCAGATCAGGGTGGGGGTTCCCTTGGGGTGTGGGGTGGCCTTTGGTGGTTTGCAGGCTGGCCACGCCCCTCAGCAACCCAAGTGGAGACCCTGGGATCTGGGATTTATTTATGTTGTACAATTGAAACTTTGTAGCCTGGAGCAGAGCCAAGCCTTCTGCTGGCTCTGTGGCAACAACCATTTCGGTTTGGGTTTATTTAAACTCTATAATTGAAACTTTGTAGCCTATAATGGAGGCCTAGGTGCTATGGCTGCAGAAGCTTGTCTTCCTCCATCACCCGGGCAACCCTAGCCTCTGCTCTCTCGAGCTCCGTGGCTGCCACCATTTCTTTTGGGATTATGTATCTTCTATAATTGAAACTTTGTAACATTGAGTGGAGACCTAGGCCGGTAAAGGCAGGTGGAAAGCTTGACTTCCTCCATTGCCAGGGAAACCACGGATCCCTCCTGCTCTCAGTGGCCACAGCCATCGTTTGGGGGTTTATTTGCATAATTTGCTCCTGATTGGCAATGGTCATGGCTGTGGGTGTGGCCTGATTGGAGGTATAGTCAATTTGCATATTACTCTTTATTATTAGATAGGATAATCTGCATGTGCCTATTAAAGAAAAGAGTTTTCAGCTGAAATTCTTAACTACATAAAGTCAATTTCTACATAGTAAACAAAATCAGCTGTATTATGTGGCTAGTCCAATTCAGTTTGAAATACATTTAAAACCAGCAAACAATCTGTATTTTGATCATGTATATTTTTATGTCACAAGTTATGGATGTAATGACAACTAATGTCTGCAATAGAGAGAATTAGAAAATTCACTAATTAGAGTTCCATAAGCACATCAGTGGTTAATTATGACCAAAATACACCTTTATTGAAGTCAGGTAATGAGTAGGCTAGAATTGCCTCGCCTATAATTAATTTTCACATTCTTTGATTTTTCAACAGTTAAAACTTCAGTTATACCCAACATCTAAACATACTATTGTGTCTTAATTTAGAAACAATGATAATGGGTTTTACCCAAAAAAAATCATTTTACGAAAAATTATGTCTTCTTACGGTACAAAAGTGGAACAGAATCTGATTTTCCTTCATCTTCACTGCTACAATCCTTAATAGTGCTTTATCCAGATGTGCCCTCTCAGGTTCAACACAAGTCCTGGAGGTGAAGAGGCAGTGTAACTGAGTCATATCAGTAGACAGTTTCAAATCCCGGCTCTACAACCTAGCAGCTGTAGAACTGGGACAAATTATGTAATTCTCAGAAGTGAATTTCCTCATTTGTAAATGAAGATAATAATAGTTCCCACCTCATATTCTTGTGAGAATTAAGTGATTGAATGAATCTGAAGTTCTTAGCACAATGCCTGGGAAGTATGAGATAAGATTTCTTTCAAAATTAGGCATTTTTTTCTCTTTATTTCACAATTGCATAGTAAAAGGAGGAGGGTATGGATTATACATCAAGATTAAGCATGAATAAATTTTATTGCTGAGTCGCTTGGAAACCACAGCTGTGGGAGAGTGAAGGAATCAGGTAGCAGGAGAAGTTGCACTGCAGTGCTACCTCAACAAGGGCCTCAGCCACACCTGTGGGGAGCTCAGGAGCTGGGATGGCCCATCAGTTGTCCTATATTAAGGCAAGAGGACCAGGTCTTTATACTTTCACTAGAGCAGTCATTGGATGCAGGCTGCCCCAAAGATAGGATGTCATCTTTAGCAAGATGACACTTTTTAGTTGAGGGAAATTCTGAGAGAGGGACATAGCTGAGACTCTTCAGCCAACATTTCTAACAGCTTGGAAATGAGAGCCTTGGTTCTAAAGAGGGAACTGAGGGGTATGCCACTGCATCCACTACTGTAAGTTAACTTTTTTTTTTTTACAAGTAAGTAACCTGTAGTAGAGTAAATCACTATTCGGATCAAGGAGAGATGATTCTAAGTTACAGAAAACATGCTAAAGTATTCCCACATATATTTGACTCAAGGCTCTGTGCATGGGTTCAGGCATAAGTGCGTGCCCCTGTGGAGTCCCTCGGCCTGTCCTCCGGGGATTGTGTTGAAACCAGCTCCCTGACATCCCCTGAGGGATCCTGGATTGCAACAGGGTGGTTCTCACCTGATGCACCTCAGAATCAGACTCCCTCCTTTCTGGTTCCTGGTGCATCACCCAAGAACCGCAGCTTCCAAGTCACTGCAGCTCAGCAGCTCCTGCATTGAGCATTTGCCCCCTGGTGGTCAGTGTGTGTCATAGCTACAGGTCAGAACATCTACCCCCCTGGTGATCATTGTGCATCATAGCTACCGATCAGACAGTTGGATGGTCACTTGGGCTTTTATATATATAGATTATTTTAACATATTGTTATGTAAGGTAGAAATGACAGCGTTCAATCTTAAGGACTTTTCAAAATGTGATGTGGTGTGTGTGTGTGTGTGTGTGTGTGTGTGTGTGTGTGTGTGCATGTATCTCTTATGATTGAATTATGTTTATTTCTCTGGTAGGTTTCTTTTTAGAGATAACATATTCAAACTTTAGTTCAGTGAAGGTAAAAGTGTTACAAATTCAGCCTTAGTGAAGACTATTGCAATAATGTTTGTTTGGTTTTTTCATTATAGACAAAGCATAAATTAATAGGAGAAAACTTTCTGGAGAAATTGCATTTAGCAGTGGGAAAAGCAGTAATTGCAGAGATGCAGAAGTTCTTAACACAGATGAAAATTTAGTGAATTTAAAAAATTCTGAGATGGATAATCAGGCACATGGGAGAGTGAGCCAGTTTGCCTCAGTCACTATTAAGAGAAAGCCTGATTAAGACATTTAAACCAAGAGGCTTTTTTGTTGTTGTTGTTCTTGTATTTAAGGTAATTAGTGTTTTCCACAGAAATGTAAAAAAAATCTTATTATGGCAGAAATATCATTCAAACAAAACAAATGTGACCATAGCATTCAACATGGGCATTAACAGAGTATGCTGAAACTTGAAAATTGATGAGAGTAAAGACAGAAACATTTATTACAGAATCACCAATACATGTGCTCTGGATACACATAAAGAAAATCAAGAAGACAATACATAAGAAAGGGTGTCCCATATTTAAATTCAGTCTAACTATGAAAGATATTAAATTAAGAGAAGTCAAAATTATTAAACTTTTCTCTAAAAAATAAATTTGTTGAAACTGAAACATTCTCAATCCAAAAAAGAAATAAAGCTGAGATTTTAAAAATTAGAAGAAAAAATTGCCCTCTTTTTACTTTTGCTTAAACAACTGTATTTATTTTTGTATTGACTGGAGGAGGGGATCAGAGACACAACTGTAGATTAAATACTGGAAAATTAGTATTTTAGGAACAGCTTTTTGTCCATTACACTTAAATTTTCTTGAGTGTTCATTTATTTCAATTGGCCAAATTTAAATTAATCTAAAAACTTGATTACTATTTTACTGTCAAATTCAATACTCAAACAATAATCTTAGTTTACCCTGTAAATATTAATCGAAAGGATTATTTGCATTCTTGAGAAGGCCCTGAGCATTCCTGGTGCTAGACTGAATTTAGATATAGGGCAGCTATTGCTGGCAGCGTCTCTGACTGTAGTCTGGGTCCCAATCTGAGCTGGGTATGAAGCAGCCATGGGGGCAGGAGACCTCCCTCAGGAGGGGTGAGAGTTCAAGCCCCTGCAAGGTTAGGGGGGGTGAGGGTCTGTGCCCCACCTCTGTTGACCTTCAAGTTCTCTCCTGATGGCCCCTCTGCGAATCTTGCCCATCTCTGGCTAACCAGCCATCTGCGGGGGCCAAGCAGGGTGATGTGAGGTTCAGGATTCCTGCCACAAAGAGAAACTGACAGAGCTGTTCCAACCACGAAGACAGTCCAGAGATGGAAGACGCTAATGACACCTTGCCATGCTAGCAGTCAGCAGCTGTGTGTCACTGCAGGTTGCCCAGGACCAAACCAGAGGGGGTGGAACCTGCATTGCCACCATTTCTCCACTATCCAGATATCATTGCTGACATGTACACACAAAGAACTATTTGACACTGAAACTGGGACTCAGAACTGTTGGATATTGAAACTGAGACTCAAACATTTTTTTGTTGTTGTTCTTGTATGTTTATTTCTAGGATGCAGATGCAAGATTTTTTTAAAGAAAAGAAACAGGGGCTAAAATAGATACAGAGGCTAAGAAGCATTGAACAGACTGTCAAACTATAGCGGGAAGACAGGCAAAGGTGGGGGGCGGGGGCTGTAAGAGATCAACCAAAGGACTTGTATGCATGCATATAAGCATAACCAATGGATACAAGACACTGGGGTGGGGCAGGTGAGGGCATCTGTGGGGGGATAGGGGAGACGAGGGGGAGGTCAATCAGGGGGAAAGGAAACATAGGTACTACTATTTGTAATACTTTAAACAATAAAAAATATATCAAAAATAATAAATAAATAAATGAATAAATAAATAAATAAATAAATAAATACTGGAAAATTCCAAAGGATACACATAAGTCAAAAAAAATTTAGACCTAGAACGTTAGATCCACCTAGGGAAAGGGATTTTAAAGTACCTTTGACTTCAGAATCTCTTTTATTTCCAAAATGAAATATTTTCAGTACTTTTCATATTTAAAAAAAAAGATAATTCAAATGATCATGCTTGAATGAGGGGCAGTGACATAGAAGCACCATACACCAAGTCCAACTTATCCTTAGAATAAAATTTAACATCCCTGTTCCAGTTCAATGTCTTCAGTTTATGTATAATGACACACAGAACTAAGGTCAACTAACATCCAAAGTAAAACAAAAACAAATGCATGGCTAAGCCAAGACTACACCCATGTAGAAACTCCTTCTGCACAACTTGCCTTCTTACAAAATGTTCCATATAGGCAATATGTTACTGTCAATGAAGAGAAAATATTGCTCACAAAGGAAATAATGTATTTGTCTCTCTCTCCGACTGACTTATTTCACTTAGCAATAATACCCTGTAAGTCTATCCATGGTGTTGGAAATTGTAAGATATTATTTTTATTTTATTTTATTTTTAAATAAATATTCATTGTTCAGATTGTTACAGTTGTTCCTCTTTTTTCCCCCATAGCTCCCCTCCACCCAGTTCTCACCCCACCCTCTGCCCTTACCCCCACACATACACTGTCCTCATTCATAGGTGTACGATTTTTGTCCAGTCTCTTTCCATACCCCCACACCCTTTTCCCCCAAGATTGTCAATCCACTCCATTTCTATGCCCCTGATTTTATTATATTCACCAGTTTGTTCTATTCATCAGATTTTTTATTCATTTGATTTTTAGATTCACTTGTTGATAAATATGTATTTGCTGTTCATAATTTTTATCTTTACCTTTTCCTTCTTCTTCCTCTTCTTAAAGAATACCTTTCAGCATTTCATGTAGTACTAGTTTGGCGGTGATGAACTCCTTTAACTTATCTGTGAAGTTCTTTATCTGACCTTCAATTCTGAATGATAGCTTTGCTGGTTAAAGTAATCTTGGTTGTAGGTTCTTGCTATTCATCACTTTGAATATTTCTTGCCATTCCCTTCTGACTTTCATAGTTTCTGTTGAGAAATCAGCTGACAGTCATATGGGTCCTCCCTTGTAAGTAACTAACTGTTTTCCCTTGCTTGCTTTTAATATTCTTTGTCTTTTGCTTTGGGCATTTTAATTATGATGTGTGTTGGTGTGGTCCTCTTTGGATTCCTTTTGTTTGGGGGTTTCTGTCATTATTTCTTCAAATAGGTTTTAAATATCTTGCTCTCTCTCTCCCTCTGGCACCCCAATAATTCAGATGTTGGTAAACTTAAAGTTGTCCCAGAGGCTCTTTACACTATCTTCATATTTTTAGAGTTTTTTTTTGTTTGTTTTTGTTTTTGTTTTTGTTTTTGTTTTTGCTTTTTGCTTTTCCAGTTGGATGTTTTTTTTTTGCTTCTTTGTATTTCAAATCTTTGACTTGATTCTTGCAATCCTCTAGTCTGCTGTTGGATCTCTGTATATTATTCTTTATTTCAGTCAGTGTATGCTTAATTTCTAATTGGTCTTTTTTCATATCCTTGAGGGTCTCTCTAAATTTATTGGTGGTTTCTAGAAAATTCTTGAAAAACCTTATAACCGTGGTTTTGAACTCTATATCCAATAGTTTGCTTTCCTTCATTTCTGTCATTTGTGATCTATTTCTTTGTCTCCGCATTTTGGCTGCTTCCCTGAGTTGCTAGAGTGGTTTTGTGTGCTAGGTGTCCTATAGGGCCCAGTGGTTCAGCCTCTCCAATCACCTGAGGTGGACACTCTTAGTGCACCCCTTTGTGGGCTGTGTGCACCGTCTTATTGTAGTTAAGCCTTGATTGTTGCTGGTATCACTGGGAGGAATTGGCCTCCAGGCCAATTGGTTGTGATAATCAGCTGTGTCCATGATGGGAGAACTTGTGTGCTGGAGATACCCTTATGAGACAAGTTTTGCTTCAGTGGGGCTTTGGTGCCCACTGAGTCTGCCCCCTGAGTGTGTCCCTTATGGATCTGAGGAGTCGTAATCTGGATGGTCCCACTCTGACCCCTGGGTCTTGGATCTCTAAGAAGGTAGTAATTTAGCCTTTGCCTGAGGCCACCCAGCAGGAGTTAAGGAGAGATCTGCAGATTCCTCTTCTTTGTTTGGGATTTGGAGGTGCCCAGATGAGGCCCAGCTGTGAAGCAATGCAAGCTGCTGTGGGGCCTCAGCCCTACTTTTGGATGTCCTGGACCTCTCTGACCCAGCTGCAGTCTGTCAGATAATTTTAGATTTCAAAGGGCTAGGCCAGTGATTGCCAAACTCATTAGTCAACAGAGCCAAATATCAACAGTACAACGATTGAAATTTCTTTTGAGAGCCAAATTTTTTAAACTTAAACTTCTAATGCCACTTCTAAATAGACTCCCCCAGGGTGTGATATATTGTGGAAGAGCCACATGTGTCTCATGAGCTGCAGTTTGCCGACCACAGGGGTAGGCCATTCATATGCAAAAGCCTCTGCGCACAGCTTGGATGGGGCAGGGTCTCAGGGAATTAACAGCCATGCAAACAGCAATGGCTTCCCACATGCCCTGCCCTACCCTAAGAGGCCTCCAAATCTCAGTGTCCCTCAGTAATTGCTGCAAGCACCTCTGAGAGAGAACCGCCCTCGAATTCCACCCGATGCCAGACAGTCCAGTTTCTCCCCCTATGATTCTGGGTCCCCAGAATCTTGCCCAGAACTGGAGATCAGAGCAGTCGGGAGCTTGTGTCTCCCTCCCGATTGAAAAAGACAGCCACCATTGAAAAAGTCAACCCTGTCCTCAATTGCCAGCCCTTTCTGTGTGCACGCCTCCGTACCTCTGCACTTTACTTTCATTTCTCCTCTGAATCTCAGTGTGCTTTTCTCTTTCCTTCTAGTTGTAGAATTTCCACTCAGCCAGCCTTTCTGTGGTTCTGGATGATGTCCATTTTGTCTTTCAGTTGTAGTTTTGAAGTGGTTGTGCGAGGCAGCAATTTCAGGTATTTACCTATGCCACCATCTTGGTTTCTCCAAGGTATCATTGTTTTTAATGGCCAAGTATTATTCCATTGTATATTTGTAGCACTGCTTTTTTATCCACTCATCTATTGATAGGCATTTGGGTTGCTTCCATATCTTGAATATCATAAATAATGCTATAATAAACGCAGGGGTGCATATATCTTTTCAAATTAGTTTTGGGGGTTTCTTTGATTATATACCCAGAAGTAAAATTAAAAAGGCAGTTCCATTTTTAATATTCTGAGGAACCCCTATACCAGTGGTCAGCAAACTCATTAGTCAACAGAGCCAAATATCAACAGCACAATTGAAATTTATTTAGAGAGCCAATTTTTAAAACTTAAACTTCTTCTAATGCCACTTCTTCAAAATAGACTCACCCAGGCCATGATATTTTGTAAAAGAGCCACACTCAAAGGGCCAAAGAGCTACATGTGGCTCTCGAACCGCTGTTTGCCGTACACTGCCCTATACTGTTTCCTACAGTTTCTGCACCAATTTACATTCTCACCAGCACTACAAGAGCATTCCCTTTTCTCCACATCCTTGCCAATACTTATTATTTGTCAATTTATTGATGATATACATTCTGACCATTGTGAGGTGATATCTTATTGTCATCTTAGTTTGCATTTCTCTGCTGGTTAGTGACATTGAGCATCTTTCCTTATGTCTGTTGGCCATCTCTATGTCCTCTTTGGAGAAGTGTCTATTCAGGTCCTTTGGAGATTTTTTAAAATGTACTGTTTGTTTTATTGGTGTTGAGTTCTGTATAAATTTTGAATATTAACCACTTATCAGATATATAACTGGCAAATATGTTCTCCCATATAGTGGTCTGTCTTTTCATTTTATTGATGGTTACCTTTCCTGTGCAAAAACATTTTAGTTTAATTTAGTCCCATTAGTTTATCTTTTGTTCCCCCTGCCTGAAGAGATGTATCAGGAAAAAAATATTGCTATGAGAAATATCCAAGATCTTAGTGCTTATGTTTTGTTCTGGGATTTTTTTGTGGCTTTGAATTTATCACTTAAGTCATTTATCTATTTTGAGCTTATTCTTATGTATACAGTAAGTAGGTAGTTGTTTCAATGTGTTGCTGTTATCTGTCCAATTTTTTTAACACCATTTATTGAATAGACTGTATTTACCCCCACTGTATGTCCTTGCCCCCTTTGTCAGATATTAATTGACCACAGGGGTTTATTTCTGGGCTCTCTATTCTGATCCATGACTTATATGTCTATTTTAATGCCAATGCCATGCTGTGTGATTACAATGACCTTGTAGTATAGTTTGATGTCAGGCAGTGTGATACCTCCGACTACGCTGTTTTTTCTCAAGTTGCTATGACTATTCTGTATCTTTTGTAGTTCCATATAAATTCCTGGACTATTTGTTGCAGTTCTATGAAGTACACCACTGGTATCTTCATAGGAATTATGTTGAATCTATAAATTGCTTTTGATAGTATTGACATTTTAATAAGTCTTCCAATCCATGAACACAGTATATGCTTCCAACTCATATGTATCTTCTTCAACTTCTTTCTTCAGTGTCTTATAATTTTTGAAGTACTGATATTTTACATGCTTTAATTTATTTTAGTATAATTTATTTTTATTGCATTTGAAATGGAATTATTTTATACTTTTCCCTCTGTAATAGTTCATTACTAGTGTATATAAATGCAACTGATTTCTGCCCTAACTGGTTTGGCTCAGTGTATAAAGTGTTGGTCCGCGGACTGAGAAGTCCCAGGTTCGATTCCGGTCAAGGGCATGTACCTTGGTTGTGGGCTCATCCCCAGTAGGAGTTGTGCAGGAGGCAGTTGATTGATGTTTCTCTCATCAATGTTTCTAACTCTCTATCCCTCTCCCTTCCTCTCTGTAAAAAAAAATCAATAAAAAAATTTTTTAATCGCAACTGATTTCTGAAATTTATTTTTGGATCCTGCTACTTTACTAAGTTCAGTTACCAGTTCTAGTAGTTTTTGGTATAATGTTTAGGGTTTTCTTTCATACAGTATTATGTCATTTTCACATATGTGAGTCTACCTGTTGACATCACATATATGTGGTCTGACTGATGGGATCCTGGATGTAGACAGTTTTTTCACGTGTCTCATGTGAGAGGACCCCTGAGACTTCATCTGTCAGCACATAGATACCCCTGAACCCACTTTAGCAGCTGCTCAGCTTCCCTCCTCCATGTGGACCAGGACTAGAAGGTCACAACCAATCCTTTCTAGGAACATTAGTGTTTTGTCTACTGCCCAGCTATTTCATCAGTGCTATGATGGGTAGTCTGGAAAACATATCTTTGAAAAATTGTGCAAGAATTTCTGTGGGATAAACTCCTAGGGTGAGCATTGCCCAATGCTGGTGTGCCCCTGTGGGACTCTGACAGGTCCTGCACATGGTCCTCCAAGAGGTGGGGCCTGGACATCATGAGACCACCGCCTGCCAGTCTGATGGTGACAGTGCGCTCTCCCCGTTGGGATAGTCAGGCAACTCTGACATATCCTGGCATGTGAAATGCCGCTCTTTGCAAGTGCCTGTGTTTGTTCTTTATCCCTTTAGAAAACACCAACTTTTGGGCGTTTTCTCCGACACAGAGATATTAAACCTCGCTCTTGGATTGTGAGGAATGCTTTCCAGCTGTGGTTTCTTTCCAGATTTCTGCATTTTTCTCCTTTTTTTTTCTGTTTTGAGCACAGGAAGAGCCAGCCACTGCCTGGCTGGCTTCTGGCCATGGGGTCACACTTAGCAGAGAGATCTCTACCCGGAAATCATAAACCATGCACACACTTACTAAAAGGGCTTTTTTAAAAAACATTTGGTCACTACCTGGGATTTCCCATTCAAGTAACAAAAATGCTATTTCAATAAAAAACAAAAATATTTCAGCATACACAAAATGACACCTAATGCAAGATTCCATTTCTAGGAAACATCTGGAACAGGTAAAGAGGCAGAGACAGAAAGCAGACCAGGGATTGCCAAGGGCAGGAGTTATGGAGAGTACTCTTGGTGCAGGGTTTTCTTTTGGGGTGATGGAACATCCTGAAACTAGACAGCGGTGGTGCGTAAAGAGCAATGTGAATATACTTCATGCTCAAAAATGGCACCATTTAAAATACAAACAATATCATTTATTTTTAAACAGATTATACAATGAAAAAAAAAGGCTACAAACAGAAAAAAAGTTAACAAAAGCAAAAAAAAACACACAAAGAAAATAAAAAGATAAAAAATCAAATCACGCAATGGAGAACATAAAAACAAAATAAAAAAATAAAAGGAAAGGAAAAGATCAAGGAGCAGGGGTATAACAAGCTTTCCCCTGGGGACAGGTTGAGCACATTCAACAAGCAGCCCTTGAGCTGGGCCCTCCACGGGCAGCACCTCCTCTGATGCAGGAATCAGCATGGGTTCCAGGGAGGGCTCTTCATCCAGCGATGCTGGGGCCTCAGTTTCATCTGGGGCCGGCTCTGGCTCCACAGCTGCAGCTGGAGAGGCCGCTGGAGGTGGCAGGATCTCTGGAGGTGGAGATGCCGCCAACTCTGCGTTCTGCTCCTCAGGACCTACCTCAGGTGTTACAGGAGCCACATCCACCTCCCGGGCTGGTGCTGGAGTTACGAGAAGAGAAAATATCACCCAGGTGCCTGCACTTCCATCTGTCCCCCAAAGACAGAATACCGGCACAGCACAGGACCCACCACAGGAGGTCCTCCATGCCCAAAGTCCAACAATTGGGAGGTCAGAGGCCACTCTTTACTCTGGCAGGCTCTGGGGTGCTCCCTGTGTGTCTGGCAACAATCCCTCCCCATAGCTCACATGAATGTCTTCCCCCATTCCACACCCACCTCCCCCACCTTCTCAGCCTTGGGCTCTGCCTCCTTGGGCTCTCCAGGTCTTCTGGTCTGGTGCGATTAACATCAGCATAGCGCTTCAGGACAGTGTTGAAAATTGCTCTCTGAGTGTTGGGACTGAGAGGCTTCGAGGTTGGAGGCTTGTTGGGCCTGGGTGGCTTTGATGGAGGAGTCCTGCTCCATCTACCCATGGGCCCTGGCTCCCCAGACCCCCAGTAGGCCACATTCACGCCAGGCCTCTTCTGGCCCTCAGTGGTGTAGCTCACTGGCCCCGCACTACTGGAAATGGGGTGGGGGTCTTCCTCCACCAGCTTCTGCTGCTCCTTGATCTGGGTTGAGCCCTGCAATGACAGTAACCAACAGCTGGTCAGGAGAACTCAAGCCCTGTCCTGCCCTAGTTGCTGCTGTTTCTGCCCACTGCACCTTCTGCTCCCAGATCAGGCCCCGCCATGTGTCTGCACAGATATCCACCCAGGGGAAATGAGGGTCACGTCTAGGGCTCAGGATAGACCTCGGGCAGAGGGTGCCACCCACACTTCATGTCCACCCAGCCAGCCTTGACCTGGGGTGTGAACCTGACTGATCCTAACCTCCAATCCAACCTGTTTCTGTTCTGGACAGGCCCTCTCCACATGAACACCCCTTAACCCCCACCAACAGCTCACACACACACACACGCACACACACATACACACACACATACACACACACACACACATACACACACATACACACACACATACACACACACATACACACACACATACACACACACACATACACACACACAGACACATACACACACACACACACACACACACACACAGACACATACACACACACACACACACACACACACACACACACACACGGAGGGCACATAGCACTGCCTAGGTGGGATCAGAGTGGTGGCCTGGCCTGAACAAAGCCTCGCTGTGTTACCTGTGGGTTCTGCTGTGAAAAGGGCCACAGGCGTCGCCTGGGCTGAGTTCTGATCCAGCGGCGGGCACTTCTAAACACACTGTAATCGCTGCCTCTCTTGTGGCCTTGAACTCGGCACACTGGGAGACAACAGGAAGACATGCTGTCCTCTCCAGTGCCTCTATCCCAGTGAGAAGGGAAGGGGCAGTTATAGAATGTGGTGCGTGGTTACCAGGTTCTGTTGGGCTCCATCTTCAGGAAGTGAGGTCACTCATGGGTCCGCTACTCTGAGCATCTCTGCCTACACGAGCAGTGACCTCACCACATTCTATAACTGCCACCACATTCTATAACTGCCCCTTCCCTTTTCATGCAGATAGAGGCACTGGAGAGGACAGCATGTCTTCCTGTTGTCTCCCAGTGTGCCGAGTCCGAGGCCACAAGAGAGGCAGCGATGACAGTGTGTTTAGAAGTGCCCGCCGCTGGATCAGAACTCAGCCCAGGCGACGCCTGTGGCCCTTTTCACAGCAGAACCCACAGGTAACACAGCGAGGCTTTGTTCAGGCCAGGCCACCACTCTGATCCCACCTAGGCAGTGCTATGTGCCCTCCGTGTGTGTGTGTGTGTGTGTGTGTGTGTGTGTGTGTGTGTGTGTGAGCTGGTGTGTTGGTGGGGGTTAAGGGGTGTTCATGTGGAGAGGGCCTGTCCAGAACAGAAACAGGTTGGATTGGAGGTTAGGATCAGTCAGGTTCACACCCCAGGTCAAGGCTGGCTGGGTAGACATGAAGTGTGGGTGGCACCCTCTGCCCGAGGTTTATCCTGAGCCCTAGACGTGACCCTCATTTCCCCTGGGTGGATATCTGTGCAGACACATGGCTGGGCCTGATCTGGGAGCAGAAGGTGCAGTGGGCAGAAACAGCAGCAACTAGGGCAGGACAGGGCTTGAGTTCTCCTGACCAGCTGTTGGTTACTGTCATTGCAGGGCTCAACCCAGATCAAGGAGCAGCAGAAGCTGGTGGAGGAAGACACCCAACCCATTTCCAGTAGTGAGGGGCCAGTGAGCTACACCACTGAGGGCCAGAAGAGGCCTGGCGTGAATGTGGCCTCCTGGGGGTCTGGGGAGCCAGGGCCTGTGGGTAGATGGAGCAGGACTCCTCCATCAAAGCCACCCAGGCCCAACAAGCCTCCAACCTCGAAGCCTCTCAGTCCCAACACGCAGAGAGCAATTTTCAACACTGTCCTGAAGCGCTATGCTGATGTTGATCGCACCAGACCAGAAGACCTGGAGCCCAAGGAGGCAGAGCCCAAGGGTAAGAAGGTGGCGGGGGGTGTGGAATGGGGGAAGACATTCATGTGAGCTATGGGGAGGGATTGTTGCCAGACACACAGGAAGCACCCCAGAGCCTGCCAGAGTAAAGAGTGGCCTCTGACCTCCCAATTGTTGGACTTTGGGCATGGAGGACATCCTATGGTGGGTCCTGGGCTGTGCCAGGTGTTCTGTCTTTGGGGGACAGATGGAAGTGCAGGCACCTGGGTGATCTTTTCTCTTCTTGTAACTCCAGCTCCAGCCCGGGAGGTGGATGTGGCTCCTGTAACACCTGAGGTAGGTCCTGAGGAGCAGAACGCAGAGTTGGCGGCATCTCCACCTCCAGAGATCCTGCCACCTCCAGCGTCCTCTCCAGCTGCAGCTGCAGCTGTGGAGCCAGAGCCGGCCCCAGACGAAACTGAGGCCCCAGCATCGCTGGATGAAGAACCCTCCCTGGAATCCATGCTGGTTCCTGCATCAGAGGAGGTGCTGCCTGTGCAGGGCCCAGCTCAAGGGCTGCTTGTTGAATGTGCTCAACCTGTCCCCAGGGGAAAGCTTGTTATACCCCTGCTCCTTGATCTTTTCCTTTCCTTTTATTTTTTTATCTTGTTTTTATGTTCTCCATTGCGTGATTTGATTTTTTTTCTTTTTATTTTCCTTGTCTTTTTTGCTTTTGTTATCTTTTTTTCTGTTTGTAGCCTTTTTTTCATTGTATGATCCATATTAATAAAGTCATAATTTGTATTTTAAATGGTGCCATTTCTGAGCATGAAGTACATTCACGATACTGGCAAGCATCACCGCAATCTCTCTGAAGGCAGTGCACACACCATCACATGTCAGAGATGCCCCACCTCCCCGATGGAGAGAGACACACTGTCAACACAGGGGAGAGTGCTGTCACCATCAGACTGGCAGGCTTCTTTTCTGGTGAAGACCAGCCTTGGGGACAAAGCAAGGCAGTAGAGGCTCCCGCATATTTCCTAGGAGAAGCAGGGAGGTGCCTCCTGTGGGAGAACAGTGTGCAGAACCTGCTGAAGTTTTACAGGTGCACAACCTCCCCTAGCAGTGCTCACCCTAAGAGATTACCTCAAATTCTTGCACAAATCTTCAAAGAAATATTTTTGAGACTACCCATCAGACAAAGATGAAATTGCAGGGAACTGGAGGCGGGGGTGGGCTCCACCAATCCTGGTCACATGGATGAGGGAAACTGAGCAGCTCCTAAAGTGGGTACAGGGGTCTCTATGTGCTGACAGATAAAGACCTCAGGGTTCCTCTCACATGAAAAGAAGATAATGAAATTGAAGTTGGTGCACTAAAATACAATACTGACTTACCAGAAGGAAAGCCTCTAATTTCTGACAATTCTCCTGATGATCAAAAAGTTCATGTAAAAATTTTTAATTTTTTAAATTCTTTCTCATTCTTTCTGTTTTGATTTAGTTAGGTTTCAAACCATACTTCAAATATAATTTATTCATTTATTTGATTGCTAAATGAAAACCTCTTTATAAAAATACTAGAGGCCCGGTGCACGAAATTCATTCACAGGGTATGTGCATGTGTGTCCCTCAGCCCAGCCCGCATCCTATCCAATCTGGGACTCCTCAAGGAATGTCTGACTGCACCAGGATCAGGCCTAAGTGGGCAGTCAGACATGCCTCTCACAATCCAGGACTGCTGGCTCCCAACTGCCTGCCTGCCTGCCTGCCTGATTGCCCCTAACCACATCTGCCTGCCAACATGATCACCCCCCAACTACTCCCATGCCAACCTGATTAATGCCTAATTGCTCTCCTCTGCCAGCCTGGTCACCCCTAACTGCTCTCCCCTGCCCTCCCCTGCAGGCCTGGTTCCTCCCAACTGTCCTCCCCTGCTGGTCTGATTGCCCACAACTGCCCTCCCCTCCCAGCCATTTTGTGGCAGTTATCTTTTGTCCACATGGGAGCAGCCATCTTTTACCACATGGGGGTGGCCATCTTGTATGTTGAAGTGATGGTCAGTCAATTTGCATATCATTCTTTTATTAGATAGGATGTGTTTCAAAATGTTTTATAGAATATATAGAACATATCCTTTAAGTAAGAAATTATTTTTTACTTAACCAAAATAAAAAGGCTGTGTTAAAGAAGTCACATTTTTAATAGTTTAATTTTTGTGTAGTTTCTGGTTCAAATGGAAGTTCTTTTAACCATAAGAAAGCAGATACTGGCTACTCTAATGACAATTGTGACACTGAAACTATTCAGAGCATATATTTGAAAATAATTGAATATGGTTCAATAGCATATTTCACCATGCATACTTGTGAGAGCATGATATTCACCAGGCTGGGGTTGAACTTCTATATGGTATGCACAGGAAGACACCGCAAGAGGGTGACGATCTGCAAGCCAAGGAGAGAGGCCTCAGAAGGAACATTCCTGCCAACACCTTGACCTTGGACTTGCAGTCCCCAGACCGTGAGCAAATAAATTTCTTTTGTACTAAGCCATCCAGTTTCTGGTAATTCGTTAGCATGAAGGAAAATTCTCCCATCCCCTGTATCTGAGGGGAATCATTAACACTTCACAGTCAAGACCCAGGACCACAACACATGCTTACGCAGAAGCTGCATCAGAACCTGAGAAAATGCTCCCTTTGTCACACAAACACAGCCAGGAAAGTAAGAGCACAGTAAGTAAGTAGTAAGTAACTAATTAGATGACAGATAGATAGATAGATAGATAGATAGATAGATAGATGATAGATAGATGATAGATAGATAGATAGATAGATAGATGATAGATAGATCATTGATAGATGATAGATAGATAGATAGATAGATAGATAGATAGATAGATAGATAGATAAAAGAATTTAACTGCTGGAGGAGAAGCAAGCACATATACAAAGAACCTTCTGAGGTAAAATTTTGACACTGAATGTCAAAAGCATAGTGTGGAATTAGTAGACTGAGAAAAACTCTTCAACTAATCATCATCCTTACGCACAAAATAAAGCTAAGGGAATTGAAAACTTTGGAGCACTAGAGAAGTTATAGCAAGAACAGATAGACTCAAGTCCTAGCAAAAAGAAGAGGCATACCCACTTATAAACGTTAACAGTATTAGCCTGCATAGAGTATCCTACACAATGTGTCCCATTTTTTACCTTACAGGACACACAAAGAAGAATATAAGAAGGAAATACAATGTCACAAGTAAAAGCTTTTAACTGCACCGGATTCAGTGTGACAGATGTTGGAACTATCAGTCAGGAAATTTGATATAACTGTGATTAATATTTTAAAGGCCCTGTGGAAAAGCAGGCAACTTGCATGAACAGATGGAGAATTTCAACAAAGCAATGAAAATATAAGAAAAAATTCAAACTGAAATGATAGGAAAAAAAATATGGTAGATGAAGAATGTTTTTGACAGGTTCATAAATAGATTTGAACAAGCTGAGGAATGAATTGATTAACTTGAATAAAAGTCAATGGAAATTACTCAAGCTAAATTAAAAGAGGAAGAAAGAGTGGATGAGAGAAAATCTGATTAAGACCTTTGGAGGGAAAAAATGGTCTAACATGTGTATAATTGAAATACAAGGAGGAAAAAACTGAGAGAAAAAATGGGCAGAAGAAATAATTGAAAAAATAATGACCAAAAAATTTTTTAAATTAAAGACAAAAAATAGTTAAATTAAATTATTTAAATACAACAAAGCCCAGGTCTATGAAGCTCAGAAAATGCCAAAGAGAATAAAAACTAAATAAAAGCACACTTGTATCATATCATATTCAAGTTTGAAACCAATATAAAGAGAAAAATTTAAAGGAAACTGAGGGTTGGGGGTGAGTTATAGTTACACACAGAGAAACAAAGATATATTATCAAAAAATATATAAACCCAGAATTTTATATGTATTGAAAAGGTCTTTTAAAACTTAAAGCAAGTATAGAACTTTTCAGATAAACAAAAGTAGAGGTAATTTATTACCAGCTCATTTGAACTACAAGAAATGTTATTAAAAGAAGCTTCTTAGTTAAAAGGAATATGACACTAGACATATAATTGGATCTACACAATAATATGAATAGTTCTGGGAATAGCATTAATGAATGCAAATGTGTGTGTGTGTGTGTGTGTGTGTACTTCTTGAATTTTTAAAGAAGGAAACAGGGAGAAATTTTGGTAGGCATAATCCCTGACTAGTTTTAGAGAGAGGAAGGGAGAGGGAAACATTAATGTGAGAGTGAAACATCAATCAGCTGCCTCCTGCATGGCCCCCACCAGGGATAGAGTCTGCCACCCTGACCAGGAATCTAACCTGCAGCCTTTCGGTGCACAGGACAACATCCAACCAACGGAGCCACACAGGCACAGCGAATGGAGACATAATTTTAATTGATCTGAAAGACAGGGAACTGTCCAAGCAAAAATAGTAGCAATTTATTGTGTGTTTAAAGCATATAGAAGGGAAGAATTAGAAGTGTAACATTATAAGGTCCCTATACTACATGTATATTATATAAACATAGAATACAATTCATTAAAGGTATACAACTCAAGAAAACTATAAAAAAATTTTAAGAGGTAAACAATAATAAGCCAATAGGCTAGGTAAAATATAATATTCATTTTTTTAAATATTTTTTTTTGCTTTTTCACAGAGAGGAAGGGAGAGGGATAGAAAGTCAGAAACATCGATGAGAGAGAAACATCAATCAGCCGCCTCCTGCACACCCCTATTGGGGATGTGCCCGCAACCAATGTACATGCCCTTGACCAGAATTGAACCTGGGACCCTTCAGTCTGCAGGCCGATGCCCTATCCACTGAGCCAAACCAGTTTTTGGCTAAAATATAATATTCATATAATTAAATACTCAATACAAAAGAAATAATACATCAAAAACAGATAAAATAAAAAATAACTAGCAAGGTAGTAGATCAATCCAAAAATATAAATTACTACATAGAATGCCAAAACACATACCAATTTAAAGACTAAAGTTGTCAGATTAATTAGAAAAGTAACACCCAACTATAATGTCTACAAGAAACTCATTAAACATAAGTACACAAGTTAAAAACAAAAGGATGGGAGTGAATACACCAGGCAAACATGAACAAAAGAAAGCTGTGGTAACTATAGATAGCAGAAAAAGTAGACTTCAGAAAAATAACAGAATAAAGAGTAACAACTCACTAGATTTAATCTTAAATATTCATGCATTTAATAATGAAGCGTAAAATATATGAATCAAACTTACACAATTAAAGGAACAAATAAACAAAAGCAATTATTTCTGAATATTTCTATTCTTAATAATTAATAAAAGAGGAAAACAAAAACTCAGAAGGAATATAGAAGACTAACCATATAAATAATCAACCTAACCTTATTAACATTTATAAAACACTCCACCCAACAATGAAAGATTACACATTCCTTTCAAATACATATGGAACATACAATAAGTTTACTGAATTCAGGTCATAAAACCAAACATTAATAAATTTAAAACAATTGAAATCATACAAAATATGATCTCTAGCCATAATGGAATTAAACTAGAAATCAATAACAAAAAGATATCTGGAAATTTTTAAGATACTCATTTAACAAGCAATATGTTTCTAAATAATCCAAAGGTAAAAGAGCAAGTTGCAAAGAAAGTTAGAAAATATTTTTAATTTAATGAAAATAAAAAAAACACCATGTCAAAATTTGTAAGATACAGCTAAAACACACTTTAAGAAATATTCATATGGCATTAAAATGCTTATATTGGAAAATAATTAAAGTTTCAAATAACTAATCTAAGAATACACCTTTAACAAACTAGAAAAAGGCCAAATTATACCCAAAACAAGGAAAAATAAAATAATAAAGATAAGAACAACAATCAATTAAGCTAAAAACAAAAAATTTAATGAAACCAGAGGTATTTTCTTTGGAAAAAAATTTGTAATGATTTAACCAAACTGAGTAACACAGTAAGAGAGAAGAAAGACACAAATTATGAATATTAATAATTCAAAAGAGATAGTATAGATATTAAAAGACAAGTTATGAAAACTCACTCAGTAACAGGAAACCTGAATAATCCCATATATATTAATTAAAGAATATTCCTAGTTTAAAAGTTTGCACTAAAGAACACTCTGGGCCCAGATGTTGCATGGGAAAATTCTTCCAAACATTGAAGAAAGAAAAAATACAAATTTAACAAAAAAATTCAACAAAATGCAAGTTCAGTTAAGTAATATGTAAAAAAATAATAATGCATCATGACCAACTAGGTATTATTTTTAAATTGCTTGTTTAACATTTGAAAAGCAATCCATGTACTCACCATATCAATGGAATAAAGAAGAAAAAACATGCCAACATTTCAAAAAATCAGAAAAATTTGGCAGAATCCAACAATGGATTTATAAATTTTTGAAACTTTCAACAAACTAGAAGTAGAAGGGCATCTAAAAATTCTCCAGCTAATATTATATTTATTAATGCAAAACTGAATACTTTTCCCCTGATAGCCGAACAAGGCATGGATAGCTGCTTTCCTACTCATAAGTATACCAGACATCCAAGACAATGCAATAACATAATTATAATAAATAAATAAATAGAGATTGGAAAAGGAGAAATAAAATACTCTCTATCCATGGAAAATAAGATTATAGAGATTTTTTAAAACCCAAAATCTATTTTTTAAAAGCCACTAAAATAAGAGATTTTAATCAATGTTTCAGTTACAAAGTCTATACACAAAAAAACAATAGTATAAACTAGCAATGAACATGAAATTGAAATTCCAAAAGTGTCATTTATAATGTCATAAAAACCATTAAATACGTAGTTATAAATCTAAGAAAAATATGTGCAAGATCTGTCTTCTAAAACTACATAACACTGATTTTAAAAATCAAAAAGATGCAAATAAATAGAGACAAGCCACTTTCAATGGACTGGAAGACTCATTATGGCTAAGGTATCATTTCTTCCAGAAGGATTCAGTTTAACTTCAATCAACATTCCAACAAGTTTATTTTTGTGGGAACAGGCAAGCTGATTCTAAATGTATATGGAAAGAAAAGAATTATTTAGCCAAAATAATATATAATAATAAAAGCATAATATGCTAATTAGACTAGATATCGTTCCTTCTGGACAAAGCTGCAGCAGGTGGGGGGCTGAGGTAGAGGCAGCAGAGACCACCCCCCCCCCAGCATCTCCCCGGACTCCCCTAATCTCCCCCACAGCGGTTGTGCCCATGGCAAGCAGGGGTCAGGGCCAAGGCCTCTGAAGGAATTTCAAGTATCAGGCCTCTAGTTTAAATAAACTACCCAATTTTGCACTACCTGATATTAAGACTTATTTTAAAGCTACCGCATCAATACAATATGATATTGATAAAAGGGTAGTCTTAAAAATAATTTTTTTTAAAAAAGAATCCAGATTAGATCATATATGTATTCATTTGAGTTTCAACAAGCAAAATATAAGGGGAATTAAATTGAGAAAAAATATTATTTTTGCCCTAAACTTAGTTTGGCAAAAATAGAGCATGGGCCTGAGGACTGAAGGGTCTCAGATTCGATTCTGGTCAAAGGCATATACCTTGGTTGCGGGCACATTCCCAGTAGGTGGTGTGCAGGAAGCAGCTGAACAATGTTTCTCTCTCATGGATGTTTCTAACTCTATCCCTCTCCCTCCTCTTTGTAGAAAATCAATAAAATATATTTTTAAATATTATTTTCAACAAATAATGCTGAAACAATTAGCTATTGATATGCAAAGAAGAATGATAATATATAGTTCACATAATATATATTACAACTAACTGAAAATGGATTGCTGATTTAACTGTAAAATTTACAAATATAATACTGCTAGAAGAAAACAGCAACAAATTTTTGTGACTTTGGGTCAGATATAATTTCTTAGCTACAACACCAAAAGCTTAATTCATAAAACGAAAAATTGATATATTGGGCACTAACAAAATTAAGAATGTACTTTCTGAAAGACACTATTAACAAACTATATAAATAATCTCTGAAAGTAGAGTCTTCAGAATGGCACCTTCAATAAATCAGCAAACGAGTGCTGGCAAGGATCTAAGAATGCAAACTGTTACAGCCATTATAAAAAATACTGTGGAGTTTCCTCAAACACTTAAAAATTGAACTTCCATTTGAACCATTGACCCCACTTCTAGGAATAAATCCTAAGAAACCCAAGACACCAGTCAGAAGGAATATATGCACCCCTATGTGCATAACAACTTTATTTACAATAGTTAAGATCTGGAAACAGCACAAGTGCCCATGGGTAGATGATTGGATTTTAAAAAAACAACTGTGGTACATGTACACAATGGAATACTGTGCAGCTGTAAAAAAGAAGGATCTTTACCCTTTGAAATAGCATGGAGGGACTCGGAGAGTACTATGCTAAATGAAATAAGTCAATCAGAGAAAGAGAAGTATCACATGATCTTACTTACATGTGGAATCTAATGAACAAAATAAACAAAATAGATTCAAAGACATGGAAGAATGGAACAGACTGAAGATCCTCATGAATGGGGAGGTGGGGGGAAGGATGTGAGAACAGATCAACCAAAGAATTTAAATGCATATATGCATAATCCATGGACACAGACAATAGTGTGGTGAAGGCCTGGGGAGGGGAAGAGAAAGGGGGGAGGGGATATCAAAGGGGAAAAAAGGGGACATCTGTAATACTGTCAACAATATCAGTAAAAATATATATTAAAAAAGGACACAAAAGAACAAAGGTACATCACAGGCTGAAAGAAAATATTTTCAAGTTATGTATTTGTTAAAGGATTTGTTTGTATCTGTGAATAAAATTCTCAAAATAAGCTATGAACTAGGAGGTCATGGTTTCATTCCCAGTCAGGGCACTTGCCCAGGTTGTGGTCTCGATCCCCACTGCGGGGAGTGCAAGAGGCAGCTGATTGATGTTTCTATCTCTCTACCTTCTTTTCTATAAGAAAAAAAATAATAAAAAATACATGTCTTAAATTTCTCAAAATTCAATAAGAAAAGTAACCCATTTTTAAAAGGGACAGAAAATTTGGACATTTCACCAAAAAAGATACAAGGACCTCAAATAAGAACATGAAAGCCGAGACCGGTTTCGCTCAGTGGATAGAGCAACGGACTGTGTACTGAAGGGTCCCGGGTTCGATTCCGGCAAGAGCATGTACCGTGGCTGCGGGCACATACCCAGTAGGGGGCGTGCAAGAGGTAGCTGATCGATATCTCTCTCTCATCGATGTTTCTGCCTTTCTATCTCTCTCCCTTCCGCTCTGTAAAAAAATCAATAAAATATATTTAAATAAATAAATAAGCACATGAAAGATGCCCAGTCAACATCATTAGTCATTCAGGAAATATGAATTAATGACATCCCACTAATAAAAATAGCTTAATTTGAAAATTAAAATAAATAACATTGAGCAGTGAGGAGGATGCAAAACAACTGAATCTTTGAATTGCCTGAGAAAATGCAATAAAATACGTACAGCCCCTTTGAAAATACTTGCTGTATCTTATAAAGTTTCTCATAAAGTTAAACATATGACTCAGAAATCTCATGTCTACCTATTTACTCAGGTGCAGTGAAATTTTATGTTCATACCAAGATGTGCATACAAATGTTTATAGCTGATGTATTTGTAATTCCTAAAAGCTGGAAACAGACCAAAATGTTCTTTAGCTGATGTAGCCTTAAACTATAGGAAGTACAGGGAGAACTAAGATGGCGGCAAAGGTAAAACACGTATCTTGCCGTCATAATCAGCAATTTTAATACTACAACTTAACGAAAGAACAAACACCTTCCAGAATCACCAGAAAGCTCACCTTGAGTGAAAATTCCACAAATAAAAGTGAAGATAAGACACTGTGACTCGGAGGAGCAGCGGCGAACAGCGTTGAAAGATTCGCACGGAGAGAGGTTTGGAGCACGCGCCACGGAGAGGGCGGGCAGCTGAAAACTGGCCAGTTTTCTCGAACGGGGAGACTAAGACATCCCACTGGACTGATTCTCCAGCTCTGGGCGAAGTCCAGGGAACCAACTATCACACGGGGTGAAAACTGGACAGTGGGAGGGCATGCGGAAGCTCCGGTGCTGCGGGGTCTGCTGGCTTGTGGAGAAGGCAGCTTGTGCGCGAACAGCTTAGCTGCATGATGGCGCAGGGAGCTCTCTGCGACTTGTCTCTCATTCAGAAAAGCGTCAGGCTGCTTTGTTTTACGACCCTGGGTGAGACATTGCGCATGCAAAGTCATTTGGGGAGAGTCTGAATTCCCCGGCAGCCGGTGGAGCTCCACAGCGGCTATCTCTCAGAGGTGCTGGCAGCCATTGCCCCCACCACAGAGTCACTGGGGCCGCATAGGGCGGAGCTGACGCTGTCTGCTAGGCCCGGAGACTCCGCCCATCCAACCTGAGCACAGCTGAGCTTCACAGACAATTGGCCTGGAGGTCAACCTTCCAAGTGCTAACAACGATTAACTGAGCTTAACTTCAGCAAGACTGTGCAGCCCATATCCACCTCAGGTAACTGGGGAGGCTGAGCCACTGTCCCTAGTAGGAAGTCTACCACACAAAGCTAATTGACCAACTCAGGGAAGCAGCCACCATGCAGCAACATGGAAAGAAATTAGATGTGAAAGAAATGGAGGGAAAAAAACGACTGGACATGGAATTCAAAACCACGGTTATAGGGTTTTTCAAGAGGCTCCAACAAAAGGTCGAGGCCTATAAGGAAATAAGCAAGACCACAAAGGAAATGAATGAGTCCTACAAGGAAATGAAAAAGACCCTCAAGGATATAAATGAGAGCTGCAAGGAAATAATCAAGACCAACGTGGAAATGAATGAGTCCTACAAGGAAATGAAGGAGACTCTCAAGGATATAAAGGAGACTCTCAAGGATATGAAAAAGGACCAACCAGAAATTAAGCATACACTGACTGAAACAAAAAATATTATACAAAGACCTAAAAGTGCTCTGGAGCACCCCAAGAACCAAGTTCAAGATTTGAAATACAAAGAGGTAAAATCCACTCAGCTGAAAAAGCAAGAAACCAAAAGAATCCAACAAATTTAAGATAGTGTAAGGGGCCTCTGGGACAACCTCAAGCATACCAACATCCGAATTATAGGGATGCTAGAAAAAGCGAGAGGCCAAGACAATGAAAACCTATTTGAAGAAATAGTGACTGAAAACTTCCCACACCTGATGAAAGAAATTGACTTAGGAGTCCAAGAAGTGCACCGAACCCTAATATATAGGAACCCTAAGAGGACCACACCGAGGCACATCATAATTAAAATGCCAAGAGCAAAAGACAAAGAGAGAATATTAAAAGCAGCAAGAGAGAAACAGTTGGTTACCTATAAGGGAGCACCCATACGATTGTCAGCGGATTTCTCAACAGAAACGATGCAGGCCAGACGGGAGTGGCAAGAAATATTCAAAGTGATGAACAGCAAGAATCTACAACCAAGATTACTCTACCCAGCAAAGCTATCATGCAGAATTGAAGGTCAGATGAAGTGCTTCGCAGATAAGAAAAAGCTAAAGGAGTTCATCACCACCAAACCAACATTATATGAAATGCTGAAAGATATTCTTTAAGAAGAGGAAGAAGAAAAAGGTAAAAATATAAATTATGAACAACAAATACACATCTACCAACAAATGAACATAAAAATCAAGTGAATTGATAGGCTGTTGAACAGGATAGACTGGTGAATATAACAGAGACATGGACATAGAGAGGGAATGGACTGACAATTCTTGGGGAGAAAAGGGTTGTGGGAAGTGCAGCAAGAGACTGGACAAAAATCTTGCAACAATGGGAGAGGACAGTGGGGAGGGGAGGGGAGGGTGAAGGGTGGGATAGGTACACGGTGGAGGGGAACTATAGGGGGATAAAAAGGGGAAACAATGTAATTAATAAACTGAACAATAAAGATTAAAAAAAGTGAAAAAAACTATAGGAAGTACATCTGTATCATTAAATACTATTTAATTATTTTAAAAATGCATACAAAAACAGAGGACTCTCAAATGCATTCCGCAATGTAAAAGAAGGCAGGTTCAGAAGACCACTTAGTTGACATTCTAGAAAAGGCAGAACTATTGACACAGAAAACAGACCAGTGGTTGCCAAAGCTGGGGCAAGAGGAAGGGCGTGACTCAGCCAGGGTGTGGAGGGTTTCTGAGAGATGATACAACTGCTCTGTACCTTCATTGTCACAGTGCACATGTTTGTCAGAACCCACAGAACCGTACAGCACACTGGGTGAAATGTACCGTGTGCAAATTATCCTTTAATTTTGAAAAAATGTAAAAGAATATACACTTTTCTGACAAAACCATTTTTGGGGGGAAAATCATGTTCCTAGGTGTATAAGAAGGAGAAAATGAGACAAGATAGGAAAGAACCAAATATGTCGATAATGGTCTGGGTCCTATTGGATAGATGCACTAGTGTTAAGACATGAGTACGTTTCATACTTACCTATCTGTACTACATATGTTCCTTTTTATTTGTCAAATGCTACATGGTTTTAATAGAGAACTAAGGAGAGTATCTTTTAGTTGAAAAAACAAAAAACAAAGATGTATTATTTAAGAGGAAAAAAATGTGAACATCACCTATTCCTTGATGTGAAAATGTCAGGTCAAAAGGTATGCAATATTTTAAATATTTAGGCTATATACTTTTTTTATCTAGCCATGTTTCTTTCATTAAAAAAATACACTCACATATCTTATTTTTAATGGCGTCTACTTTATTCTAAGCTACTAATTCGGAAAGCTTTAATTCCTGAACACAAAGCATTCTCTTTCCTGTTTCTTTTTTATTCCATCACTTCCATGTTGAATTTTAACTAATCCAGCCCAATTCCAATATCATATACTACTACATCATTCCTAAAACTTGACAGTCTTCCTCTGAGGTATATATGTGAATCACGTGTCAAATGTTCAGTATCTTTACACAGCCACACCAACCCAAGAATTATGATAATTCACTGATTAGTGTATAGTTTAAAAGAAAAACCCTACTCAGTCATGCAAAAATTGAACTCTCCAAGTCTTTGGCTAAATATTTCATATATTATTTTTTATCTTTGTTGTTGAAAGCATTACATATTCATATACTCTTTGGTAAGGGTAATACATCAGTGATAACTTTCTCCTTAATTGTCAATGTATGCCTACTAAAGATCTATATGCAACTGACATTTTTCTACCACTTGCTGCTCAGAGGGTTGGAAAAGCAACTGTCATCCTGATACTTGTGATCAGATCAGGGGAGCAATCAGGCCAGGCCTGCACAGATTCCATTATCTCCTCAGCCTTCACCCTAATCCTCCATCCCACTGAGAAGGGCTGTCAGAGGAGGATCCAGCAAGCACCCCAGCTGCAAGTTTTCTGTCAGGTCTCTGTTAGCTGCCATCAGCAGCACTCCACCGCAGCGTCTCCTGGGAAGGGCTTGTCCATGGCTTTCATCTACAGACATTAAATCAAGCAGTGTGTTTTCTTTTTAAGTCTTTGCAAATCTTCCCTCCCTCCCTTCCCACTCCTGCATCCCTAACGTGACTTATTTGTATTTTTTAAAGCTTTATAAGCAGTCTTTCCAGTTTTTATCATGGACTAAAATTGATCTGAGTTAAAATCATTCAAGACTTTATACACGATGGGGGCAAGGGACTGTGCAAATTAATGTACTCATTCCAGGTTGTATTTAGCTAACATCTTTCTTCACTTGAGTCTAACAGCTCCAGGGACAGGGAAATTATTGCATCAGCTTGACTGTGATGCTTTGTTCATTTACCAGTAAAAATAAATCTTTAGGCTCTGGTATCACCCTACCTTAAAATGCTATTCTAGTTTCCTCGTGGCCACATAGTCGAAGGGACTGTATAGTTTCACTTAATCTCTTTGACTCTTCAGGAGATCTGCATACTCTACCTGGCCATATTACCTCAGGAATTACATGATTGGATTTAACCATCAGCTCATTGAGTTAGTGTCAGCTACCATTCTTAGTGTACATTTGTTAAGTTCAATCTCTCCTATAGGGGAATGCCAGGCAGAGAAACGATAAGTGTATTAAATAGTCAGAGAGGGAAGACTGCAGAAATTGGGACTCAGATTCACTGTGCTGATAAAGAGAACTGAGTTCATGTTGCTGCTTCGTTTCTTTCAAGAAGGATACAGTCACAGCAGGAAGTGTGAGCCTTTCTAGTCCGCCTCCCAAAGTGTAAGGAATACTAAGTGACTTGGGACTTTCTTATCCCTAAAGTGAAGAGGTGTTTTCTGTTATCTGTTTTAAAGTCAATGTTAGTGCAATTGGGAAAACAACCATATGGAAAACCCTAGCAGTTCAGGTCTTCTGTTAATCCTCCAAAAAATAAAATAAATTAAATTAAATTAAATAAGACAGGCAGTTGCTGTGAACACTTCCCTCCAGCAAAGCACAGCATCCGTGACTGCTGGGTCAGAAATGAGGCAATCATACTCTGTTAGCCACATGGCTCACAGTATGGACCCACCTCTGAGCTGCAAAGGCCCACAATGCAGGTCAGAGGGTGTATTCATCATCTTTCTCAGGAAACCCCCAGGTCTGTTCCAGGGCTCTGCTAGAAATAAATGAACAAACAAAATATGGCAAAACTAATCCAGGTACAAAAATCACCAAGACTTTAAAAATGGCTCAAAAGAAGGAAGCCATCATATTATTAAAGTCAAAAAGTAGAAAGCCAAGTAAGGTTTAAGGGGGGAAAAATGTAAAGCAACATACCTGCTAAAAAATGCCCCATTTGACTTATCAACCCTCCCCAAAATGCAGAGCTGGCTGACTTAAGGAGCCTCCCAAACAGAAACATGGCCCAAGGATTAGATGAAATATGAAGTGACCAGACACTGAGAAACGGTCCCTGCATGCCTAGGGCCTAAAAGGACTCAGGGGGCTCAGCACGTAAATTAAACAAGAGGCCTAAATGAAATTTAGTGTAGGCTGCCTCTCATTCCATTTCCCCCGTAGCTTTGTTTTCTATAGAATTGGTTCCTTGGGTTGAAACTTTATGTGTTTTAGCTGCAGGGAGAGAAAGAGATTTTGGCATCCTAATACAATGTTTCCCTAACATTTGCTCCCCGGCATTCCTTAGAATAGCAAAACTGCCCAAACCTCTAAATGAAATAAAAAATAATTTTGTTTAAACCCTAGGAAGCATTTCAGAATCAGGCTGCTAGAAAAATAGAAAACAGTACTGGACATATGTAAATGTAAAAAAACAGCAGCAGAGGCTTAGAGGTTTTATGAGGGCGGTATGCAAAGGATAGAGGCAGGGATAAAACAGTCTTACTCATACACTATGGCAAGAAATCAAATTTAGTTCTGCCTAATTTTTATGAGGAGAGGGGTACATAAAGAAATGAAGACATGCTGAGACCAGTTTGGCTCAATGGATAGAGCATCAGCCTGCAGACTGAAAGGTCCCGGGTTCGATTCCGGTCAAGGGCATGTACCTTGGTTGCGGGCACATCCCCAGTAGGGGGTGTGCAAGAGGCAGCTGATCAATGTTTCTCTCTCATCAATGTTTCTGACTTTCTATCCCTCTCCCTTCCTCTCTGTGAAAAATCAATAAAATATTTTTTTTAAAAAAGAAATGAGGACATTGAAAATAATATAAGCTCTATAGAAAAATTTTAGTGTTTTCTTCTCCTACCCTCTTGCTAGGAGCTCATGACTGTAAAAATAACTGGTCAATCAAAGAACCCCAAGAAACTACTGTATTTCATGATGGAAAAAATAGAGTTAGAAAACAAACACATACATATTTTAATATATATAAATTAGAGGCCTAGTGCACGAAATTCATGCACTGGGGTGGGGGTTCCCTCAGCCCAGCTGTTGAGCATCTTAGTGCTGCCGTGGAGGCAGAAGAGGCTCCCACCACTGCTGCTGCACTTGCAAGCCATGAGCCCAGCTTCTGGCTGAGCAGCACTCCCCCTGTGGGAGCACACTGACCACCAGGGGGCAGCTCCTGCATTGAGCGTCTGCCCCCTGGTGGTCAGTGTGCATCATAGCGACCAGTCATCACACCATTTGCTCGATTTGCATATTAGCCTTTTATAATACAGGATTATATGTGATTATATAAATCTACTATTTTTATATATTAACCATATATCTGTCATCACTAATAAAAATAATCTGGATTTAACAAAGTGCCTTTATTTTTCATTTATCAAAATAAGAAAGATTAATACAAGGAGAGGGGCTGGCCTTGTGATAAATCCCTGTCAGGGGTGAAAACTGGTAAGCAATTTGTCAACAAGTATCAAGAGAAGTAAAATGTTTGCGATGCTTAAACCTGGTAATATTCTTCTGGGAATTCATCCTAAAGACATAACCTTAAAAAATGGAAAAAGTTGTATTCAAAAAAGATGTTCAGCACGGTATTCACTATGAATGAAATTCACTATGTCAGAAATTAGAGGAACTATTAAATAAACCCATGTTGTAATATATTCTGCAGTCATGAGGTTTATGCAGACTATAATATAAAACCTTTATAATATAATGTTATGTTAAAAAGCAGGAGATAAATGTTCTATATGTTAGTGTCTCAACAGTATTTTTATACTCAGAAATTAAGACCAGATGATGAAAAAAAAGCAAACCATTCCATGAATTATCTTCAATGTGCACAATTCTTTCTTCGTTCTCTTTTTTTCTATATTCTCTAATAAATATAAATTTTATAATAAAAAAACACTGAGCTGAGAAGGAAGGTAAGGATAAAGTGTAATTAAGATGAGAAATAGGTAGAAGTTGTTAATGTGAGCCACACTAATCATATTCTTCTGCCTGATTTCTAAATTAATTTAAATGCACAGCTGACGCATAACATTTGATGGCTGGTAAAAGGTAAAGCTGTGTTTTATGTTAGCGTTTTACTATGAAGCAGGGAGACAGGCACCACCTTCTTACACAAAATCCACTGAGACACCTAAGCTAGAAACCTTTAGGAAAAGGTACGAAAATAAGATTGAGCGTTTATGGGACTAATAAGTAAACTTTCCAAACTCCCATACAAATTGAGTGCCAACTGAGGTGCCAATGGGGAATTATTTCTTACAGTAACTTACTCTCAGAAAACCTGCTTTCCTAGAGCACAGGCAACAGGACTCTGCTAGGCACTGATTATCTCATTAAACCCTTACATTACATCTGAAAGATAGGCATTATCCCTTTTCACAGATGAAAAAGTAAAACTCAGACAGATTTAAAAACTTGCTCTCAGTCACAATAAATTCATGGGTTAGAGAACCCCGTCAGTGCTCTCTCCAGAGAGATGAGGGCGCAGGAGTGAGGTGCAAACAGCTGGAAGCAGGATGATAAACTATGGCAACCCCATGAGCACCACATAAGACAAAAGCTGAACATACTGTTTAAGCCTTGCATGCAAGAAGATGTAAATACCGCAAAAACATGTAGAGGATAACCTAAAACTTAAAAAAAAAAAAAAATCAGCACATTTTCTTTTATCCCTGAACCTGAAAATTCTGCCACAGCTGCATGTGTACATACTGGAGTTTCAGAAGCAGCCTATTTTAGCAATTCCTGCCCCAGCCTGGTCAAGGAAGTTCTCGCTTCTTTCCGATGGAGGTAAAACAAACCCCGAATCTTGCAGAAGGATGCGATCAGCTAGCTGTCTCTTGTGGCCAAGATCGGGCCACGCTGTGGCACAGCAGGCGAAAGAAAGTGAATGGAAACCCTACACTAGTTCCAGCCTCAGGGTGTGCAGCCTGGGCAGCACCAGTGGCCCCTGTGCTCTTTTGCCGTCATCTTAAAATTCTTAAAATTCTTCATCATTTCCTCCCTAAACTGAGAACTGTGAGTGAAATCCCCTGGGACAATCAAGCATGTGCCTGCACAGAGGAGACAGGTGCCAGATGGGTGTCTTCCACTCCTTGCCACCCCTTCCCAGGGGGTGTTCAGAAACCCCGTGAGCACTGACATCTGGTGGGCCTACAACGCGGGAGACCTCGTCATCCATTAAGACTCAGAGTGAGCGCTAAGTCAGGGGGTGCCACCCCTGAGAGGCCATGCTTCCCATTCAAACAGGGGCTTTGTTCCAGCACAGAGGAACCAAAGGTGATCTTCAACACACGTGGTCTCAGAATACTGTTTACCCTTTCTCCCTGGTGTTACCTCCCTGTATTCGCCCACATCTTATACTGGAGATGATGACATAGAAGACAAAGGAAAGAGAGGGCTACCATAACTTCTCTTTCCTTTCAGACCTTCCCTACTCGTCAGTCAGCCAAAGATTATGAGTATTAGTAGGATGTGTGCTTATCAGAAGTGAAATAAAAAAAAAATAACTGAGTTAATTTTGTGCAGAGTTTACACTTCTGGTAAGAAAGAAATGCATATCCATGTATGAGCTACAGAATACAAATTTTGGTGATTCCACATATACTAGTTAAATGCTTTCAAACTGCATTTAAAACTGGCACTGCACAAATAAAATATATGCTAATAATTTAGTTTTTAATTTTTCTTTTCCTGGAATGACACTGAACATCAAAGAGAACACCTGGCAAGCCAAAAGAGAGACTGGAAGAATGGAAACAGGTTTACATCTCAGTATGGCTAATGGGAGCTAGCCTGCTCCAGGAAAAAGGGGCTCCTATTTTGCTTTTGTAGCTTCACATATATGTAACTAGCCCTCCCTTACACCAAAATGGCATTGCTTTCACATTCCAGGAAAGAGCCACATGTAGGGAAGGAAGAAAACCATTGGGGGTGTACCTCTAAGAAATGAATGCTTCTTTTCCAAACAAAACCATTCCAGTCCCTATGCCCTGTGCTTTAGCAAAGAGAATATACACATGCACATGAGCAAGAGTTCGCCCATTTGTTTTCTTAGACATGCCTGCAGGGATGCGCAAAACACAAAGAGCTTTTGAGATTATGAACGAAAAAGACAAGTGCTTTATCATGGCAAATGTCCTTTAAATTGTGTACCTCAGCCTACCATGAGCAAGCCACCCCTTATCACCTAATGTCCTTCTTAAAGTTAGTTAATGAAACTGCTATTTCTCTTCCGTTATCTTGGTCATTGATGAAGACGTTAAATAGATGGATTCCTGCACCCACCCTTGGAAGATGAGCACTGATGATGAGAACCCAAGCTAATGCAGCCTAGACGTCCTGCAGTAATCTGAGCAATTTCTTAACTCTCCACTTGTAGACAGCATGTCATTCAAAAAGGGAAAGTCAGATAAATTACATATGATGTCTTTCCTTTGTTACCGGTCTTCCTCCTCACCCAGCCCCCACTATTAAGCCCACCTGCCTAGTATTAAGATGGATTTAGACTCATTGGTCTTAACTCAGAAAGAAAACAAATGGGTCTCAGGAGACTGATTTGTTTCAGTCTGGATTATAATTTGAAAAGTAAAGCTGAGGCCAGAAGGTACTTATGTTTGCAGAAGGAAAGTGTGGAGGAGGAGAGAAAAAGCCACATCACCTCCTTCTGCACTTTGATACATCCTCTACTCTCCTTGGATTCTTTATGGTTTCCCACTAAGGCCCTTCTGCTTTTAATCTTTATTCATGTACCCTCACCTTTCATGGGAAGTTGAACATTTGCATTGGCACTTACAATAAAGGGAATCCATTGCCAAGGCATTTTGGAATATCATCCTTTATTCATGTAAGGAAATACTTGTGGTTTGACATAGTGGGTAGCTAAAATATCAGGCAACTGGAACAAGGGAAATAAATATTCAGTTTCGCCTAGCTCACTTTATTTTTTATGAAAAACTGTATTTTTCAGGCAAACTTGTGTTATTGTAAATAAATTCTTGTATTGTCTCCTTGAGAGGCGCAGCATAGGACAGAATTCTCTAGGACAGTGGTCAGCAAACTGCGGCTCTGTTGACTGAGTTTGCGGACCACTGCTCTAGGAGAAAGTAGAAGCAAAAGAAATGTATGAACAATTCAGGATTAATAATGCCAGTAAGGTTGAAACAGGACACCAAACTGCTACAGTCCTAATCATTTTTAAAGTCATCATTAGGCTAACTTATTAAGACTGAATCCAAACTGCTGTAGCCCTAGCCGTTTTTTAAGTGATCATTAGACTAACTCAAGACTTTGAAGGATCCACTTTATAAAAATTTCTAATACCTACTATACTTCAGCACTCCAACTGCACATTTAAATGGGAAATTTTACCAATCCATCTTTGAACAATATATTCCTTGTTCATAATCCTATAAATATGGTTTCTAATAAGACAGCAATATCATCTTTTAACTTTTTGCAAAAACTTGCCTACTTCCACACATTCTACTTTAAACAGATCTGCTTTTCATTGGAAGAAATGCCCGGGATATAATACAAGGAACTGTTGTTTAATTATAAAATGACAGGCAAGGACAACATGGACACACTGCTTGCTAAATTCTTTTTAAATGTTTTCTTTTTCCATATCAGTCATAGATAATCTTGGTTATATGGTAACAATAACTAGACCTGATGGATGAACTCCTGGACAAAAATTTAATAAAAGATTTGATTTCTGGCTTCCAAAGATTTTCACTATAAGCACAGAGATACCATCTTTCCTTTGGTGTTATGAATAAGCTCAGAAAATGGCAGACTACTAAGATAATACCCACATATTCCCTAAGATGATGGCTCAAAATGAAATTAAACTTGTCAATAGTTGCAGCACAGCATAGCCCTGTTACCATCCACCAAAACCCCTAATTTTTTTCTTCAGTTAGGACATCATTAATAGAACAATGTAGAGGGCAATATGTCAAGCTGATAAATTAGCAGATTTGAGCATCCTCTCCCAGTTATAACATTCTGATGTGCTAATGCATCTCTCACTAAGATATCCGATTTTTTTTATGTCCTTATCTATTAAATAGGGGTTGGGCTTGTGCTTGTGCAGGTATGTACTATTTTTTAAAAAGCTTGAGTGATCCCAGAAGAACCCCATAATTAATAATCATGCCTTTTCCTATACATTAGAATTCAAGATATAAAAGCACAAAATTATTAATATGTTTTTCTTTGCAAAGAATAACAGCTGCCAATTTCTTTTAACTCCTGAAAATCTAATTTTTAAGTATCTGAAATTATGGAAATATAAAATAGATACATTACATATAGAAATTAATAGGAGACTTTATGACTCATGCCTTTTACAAGCTCCCAATGCTAATGTGTTTGGATTTGGGGCTTTCCTTAGCATTCACTACACTTCCCAATTATGTATTTTATTTTTAGTATTGCAGAGAATGATAACATTATGGTTTAATATCAAATATAAACAAAGGAATGAAAATGCAGTCTACCAGTCCAGTCCAGTAACACCTTCTGTGACAACAGAAACATTCTAGGTAAGTGCTTCCCAGCAGGGTAGCCACTGTCCTCGTGTGGCTATTGAACAACTGAAATGTGGCTAGAACAACTGAGGAACTGAATTTCTAATTTTATTTCATTGTCATTAATTTGCTTTTAAGTTGTGACTAGTGGCTATCTTATTAGATAGCACAGATCTGGACCATCCAAGCTTCAGAGAGTTGGTACCCCTCTGCATCATTCCTCCAAAGCTTTGTCTCCGAGGAATCAGTAATAACTAATCTGAATTCTATTTTAAATAGTACTAAAAATTATAAAACAAAACAAAGCTCAGATTTGATTACTTTAAATGTCAATGGGATGCATGGATATTGAAAGTTTTTTATTTGCTCAGATTTGTATTTCATGCAATGGGGGCTATAGGACAATAAGCACATCCTTATACCTTGCCAGATAGTTTAAGACAAACACATACAAAATTAACCTTGAACAATAAAGAGCAATCTATGATTGTGTATCTATGTCTGTGAGTGCTAAAAGACCTAGGAGAAAGATTAACTAGACATTTTTCACGGATATGACCAAAATGGCCTCCTAAAGAGAATTATGAGACACTTAGGTTGTACTATGTGCAAATATAGTCATCTATTCTTTGAAGAGCACTTGGTTTTCATTAAAAAATAATTGCATGGCCATTTAAAAAGCAATATATTTTCAAGAAAAATTTCACCAATAACCAGGTGGTTAATTAATGGCAAATCATTATCTACTGACTATAGTACTTCAAATACTTTATTGGTTAAATGACGATAACTATGTCATCTTTTTAATTTAACTTCAAGTGTTTTAATAAGGTTATAAAATCTGAAAATTCTTTTGAAATGAAATGTGTAATTAATATAAGTACAGTGCACTGTTTTAGGGATGAAGACACAATAAGAAAATGGTACAACAAACTACAAACTAACAATATTTGACTACTAGCTAAATTTTCAGAATTTTAGAGGAAAATAAATATAACTCAAAATAAAAATTTAACCTATGCAAGAAAGCACATAAGGCTTTGGATGATCTACCAGACAAACACCACTTCCTCTAGCCAACAAAAAAGCAGCCCATGTGTTAATGAAGCTCTGGCAGCTTGTCTGTACAGGCTACACCGTGAGGCGGACAAGCTTCAGGAAGAAGATACAAGCTGTCAGGTTCCTCCAGCCATAATCAGAGTATGTACTGACTTTCGTCAGTTTAGCAAAGAGAGGATCAGCTTACAAAGTGCTGGCTCTGATAGAGATGTGATAACTGAAGATCATCGTTAAGATGTCTGCCACTTTCAGAAAGATTTGTCTTCAGAAGTTATTAAGAATTTTAAATTGCTGCAACAATTGCATGTCAACTTGAGCTATCTCTTGACTATTAAATATAAATTTATAATACATTAATTTGTTTGAGCAAATTCTTTCTCATTTAATTCAATTAAAATTGGATAATTGTAAACATATAAATCACTAGCACCTAAAATAACTAATTTTCAATTAAAAATAAGCTAAGATAAGAAACTATTCATATTCACTTGTATTTTGCCATCAAGTTTATTTTCATGATGAAATATTTTCAACAAATAAAAACTTAAAATGTGATGCTGTAATAGAATCATTAAAGATCCTTAACTCCATGTAAAATGATTAATGCTTCCATTATGCATATTACATATTGTTTGGGATGAATATATCATTGTATTTAGTAAATAGTTCAATTGCTCTGTTTTCTCTTACATTAAAGCATATCATTTCACAAAGAAATATATATTTTAGAAGTATCAAGAACCATAAATAATGTATATATTTGGAAGCATGAAATTGATAATGCCTTGGTTTGATAGGCCCCAAAACTGAAATTAAATTATTGCCTATCTGGAAAATCTGCCCTACGCTTTATAGAGTTTTGTTTCAAGCTTAAACATGAAGAGAAAGAGGTAATAATAATTAAATTATTTTCACTGAAGTAGCAAAACATTTCATCATAACCTGAAATCCAAACCTTACCAAGACCTGAAAACCTGATCAGGCTTACTTAGCTGAAAAAGCATTCTCAGGACAGCAACTTTTGCTAATTTAGTAATAGAGAAACTGGGTTTAAAGATTCTGTTCTTTATTCTCATTTATATTCAAACTACAGTTTTTCAAAAGTAACTCAGGAACAGGTAAAGGAAACTCAGTGGTCCTGATCATATAAGCAAAACTATTTTTTCCTCCAACATTTAGAACTATTCCTTTCCCTTCAAACTAGTTGTGAGTTCACAAAATGATATTTTATGTTCCAGAATAGATAAGGAAATCCATTTCTGCCATTCATTGAACTACTATCCTCACTAAGATTTCATACAAGTTTCAATAACATAAGGCAATTATGATAAAACATTTTGAATCATATTAACATGGTCCCCCAGCTTCAGAGAAAACACTGAAAATGTTTACTCTTTTAATTTTAAGCATTTTCTGCCATTAAAGCAGTGCTAATGCTAAAGGGTACACAATACTTCTTCACTTGAGGCTCCATGTGACTGGAGACTTGGCACTTGATGGCTCCAGGGGGATCACTAATGAGCTACAAAGCCTTTACACCTCTGGGTCAGGAGTTTGGATTAGACTTCTGTTGGGAGTGACAGAAAGTCGTTACCATCTCATGATAGTTCAATGGTTTGTGTGAAGGGAATTCATTGTTTCGGGCCACTTTCTAATGAACAAGCATCCCCCTCACAAAAAGTCACCACTGCTTCTGACAGTAATTGGCAGAGACCTGGAGAATGAAAAATTCAACTGAGAATTGTGCTCCCTCCATGCTATGACTACCATACCCAAGTTCGCACTTTCTTTAATGGAAAAAGACACAATGCTTTGCAGGTATGTCTATGCAAAGGATAGCTAGGAGAAAAAGAGAGAAGGAGAAAAATGGAAGGGAAAACTAAGAGCCATCCAGAACAGAGTGAATCAAAATGCAATGAGACTCTTCATCAAAAGCTTTACTTGATGCTGATATTACAAAGGTATTTAATTCAGAAAAGGCATACATCTACTTATGTTTCTCTCCTTGTACAAAGGTAATAAAATGCTAATAATGTTACTTGAAGCCTCTTGATTGGGGGGAGGGTGTCAAAAGGATGATAAATGCCTTGAAACAGTGTTTCCTTAGTAGAAACTTATCACTCTACATGTCACTATAATCCTTTGTAGGAAGCCACATTGACGAGATTGTGAGTGAAACCTTCCCAACCTTCCTCCTTCTAAGTCTTTCAGCATTTATAGACATAGATACATCATCACACACTGCTCTGTATTAGTCAGGGTTGTTTTTGTATGTGTTTGTCTTAGGCCGGTGGTCAGCAAACTCATTAGTCAACAGAGTCAAATATCAACAGTACAACGATTAAAATTTCTTTTGAGAGCCAAATTTTTTAAACTTAAACTTCTTCTAATGCCATTTCTTCAAAATAGACTCACCCAGGCCACAGTATTTGTGGAAGAGCCATAATCAAGGGGCCAAAGAACCACATGTGGCTCGCGAGCTGCAGTATGCTGATCACTGTCTTAGGCTATTGGGCAAAGAATAGGTACATATTTATTCTTCTTATAATCCCCATTACATGAAATATAAATCTCAGCAAGTAGGAAATTTTCAATACTGGGGGGTTGGGGGGGGCACCGACATTTTAATGTATTAAAACCTGAACTTTATTTTGCTTTAGAATGATATAATAAAGTTCACGCTAATTCAGAATAATTATTAGTAATCACTTAGAGACAACTTTGGAACAATGTTGCAGTGTGGTCTCAACTATCTTAAGACTGACTGGTCTAGATCTGTGCTATCTAGTAAGATAGCTACTAGTGACTTGAGGCCGTTTAAATGCAAATTAATTAAAAGTAAATAAAATTAGAAATCCAGTTCTTGAGGGTTTTTTTTAATATATTTTATTAATTTTTTACAGAGTGAAAGGGAGAGGGATAGAAAGTCAGAAACATCGATGAGAGAGAGACATCGATCAGCTGCCTCTTGCACGCCCCCTACTGGGAATGTGCCCACAGCCAAGGTACATGCCCTTGCCGGCAATCGAACCCGGGACCCTTCAGTCCGCAGGCCGACGCTCTATCCACTGAGCCAAACCGGTCTCGGCAAGTTCTTGAGTTTTTTATAGCTACATTTCAACTGCTCAATAACCACATGTGGACAGTATCTACCTTACTGGGCAGCACTGAGATGGAACATGTCCATTAACGCAGAAACTGAATAGCCTACGAAGTTGGATGGTCCTGGGCTAGATCACATTTTCATCCCCAGGGAAAACGTTAACTTTAACATGGTATGGAAAGGTGAGATGTTTTCAGATGCGTGTAACACAAAACTTAAGGCAAACTGATTTACACCGTAAGGTTTGGACTCTCATCAGTACAAGTCAAGAGGTAGGCGAGGCCTCAGAACGGGCTTAATCTAGTATTTACGTTCTAAACAGCTCTGTCCCTTTACATTTCATTAACTCAAATCAGGCTCCACGTGCCTTTCTGAATAAGACTGACTTAGGCTGCCTGGCGGAGGCCTCTCCTGGAGAACAGTAACTGTGAGTAAAAGGTAAGACTGATGAGCCGTAGACCAACCAGGACCTAACTTTAGAGGCAGAGTGTGGTCACCTTTGTCTGAAACCTCCAGACAGCCTGGCAGAGGGACAGCTACCTGACTACTTGGGGATACGCTTATGAGAAAGGACGGGTAATAATTCTAGGCAGATAAAAATGTTTGGTTTTTTATTTTTATTTTACAGTTTTTATACATTTACTAAGACTCCCTTTGAAATGTGACAATTTAGGTGTCAGTATTCCCACCCACTTGGCCCCAAACACCCAAGCATAAAAATACACAGTAGAAACATCTCTATTTTTAAATTATATGGGGCTCTGACAATGAGTGGGTAGGAAAAAGTGAGACAAGTGACAAGGGTTGTGCTACCATGGAAGAAAATTAAAAATATACTATAAAAAGAAAGATCTCATCTGGATGGAGGAGGCTAGAGGAATCTGAATTACTGTATCTAAGAAAAAATGCTCCTGTCCAAAGGCAAATCTTTAACAATTCTCCCAACCACACTCTACTTGGTATCCTCTAGATTTTATATATATATATATATATATATATATATATATATATATATATCTCAGATATTAAGCAACTCCCAGAAATGGTCAGTGGTCAAGCCAGAACTCAAACCAGATCCATCTACATCATTCTAGGTCCATTCACTAAAAGCCATTACATCTGAACCAAAGCCTATAATCCATGTATTTGCCATTAAATCCCCATGTCTAAGAAGCAAGACACAGTGAGCAAAGCGCTGTGCTAAGTGCTGGTTGAGGAGGCAAGATATAAATTTAATATAAATATATATAAATATATATATACTAGTATATAGTTTTAGTCCATTGAAAGATATATATATATCAGTACATGGAAGCATATGTTAAATGCTAAATCAGTTATTTAGACAATGAGCTTCAGCTGAGTACAGAGATGGGGAAAAACAAAAATCATATGTAAAATTTAAAAAAAAGAAATTTAAAGAAATGTACTGGTGGCTTGTTTGGGGCTGTGTCTCTATAACCCTGAAGGTAAGATATTATGCATTTGGGATTTTTGATAGAAAGGGTTTAGAATAACTCACAATTGGCACAATGTGTCTTGCACATAATGATAGTTCAATAAATCATTAGATTGATTAGATTTGAATTGCTATTATACGTAACTTAGAAATCTTAAAAAGTTTACTTCTGACACATTAGATAGCATATCAGAGAAAACAGAGAGGAAAAGAATTGAAGAAAAATAATAAGTTAAATGATTTCTTAAAACCCATCATTGAAGACAACTCTAATTCTCTGTGAAAAACTGAATCCTCCAACGGCTGCATTGACATCAATTATTTCTCCACTGGCTGTGTAATAAAATCTAAGTTCCTTGGCCCAACATCCTGTGTCTCCCTTTGCTTCCCCATTTCATAACTCTGGTTCAAGCCAAACTGCTCTATTCCAGTGCTCCATACAGTTGAAAAGTATTCCTGTGTCTACAGCTAGTCGTTCCCTCTAAGGTGAATGACTTTCCCTGCCCTGCCACTGTCACTTATGAGGCACAGTCCAAATGCAGCCCCTTCCAGAAAGCTCCCATTAGCTTTGAGCCTGAGAAGTTAATGCTTTCACTGATCTGAATAGGAAACTTATATAAGCCTGTTTTATTGAATTCATCTTCTGCCTTATATTGTACTTAAGTGTATGTCTTACTCCTATAAACTCTGAGGAAAGGTAGAATATGTGTATAAATGCCTAATAAATATCTTCAAATCCTTCTAAAAATTCAGAAATATCATTAATTTAACTTGCCCTGCACATAAGCAGAAGCATACAAAAGGATCACTGAGGTAATCAATGGATCAATTTCCATGATCTCCTGTAACAATTGTTTTAATGACCTGATGATAAAGCAGAAGGGAAGGGAACAACTTTTAATAAAATCTGCAAAGGTCCTATTTTTTCGAAGTTTATACTAGACTCAGTGCCAAGCTCCTTTTAGATTCCATCAGCAGGCTTTCAACCATTTTAATTTGAATGAATCACCCAAAATAAAAATCTATGGTATTTAATACACCCACTTCTCAAAGATATAAAATTCAGTTTTTCTTTAAGTAAGTTAATTGAAGTTTCAGGTAATGTCAAAAACTTGCTGATGAATAGCTTTCTGATGGAAATAATCAAAACAAAAGTTGGATGAACTATTTTTTACAGAGAGAGATATTTGGTCTAAGTGCAGAACCTGACTCATTAGGTAATAGTTGCAGGTCCTTCCTTGGACTGTCTATAAACTATCATAGACTGTAGAATGCACTAAGAACTTGTTTAAGGGCATGATTATAGCAAAATATATGTATTTATAATTCTCCCAATCACACACAATCATAAAAACATGTTTGTTGGCGTTTCAGAAAGGGTTGGAGGCATCTGAAAATACAACATGCAATAAAAACAACACTGCCATGGCATCTTTAAGAACAAGGATTGCCAACTGAAAAATCTTACTTTAATTCAGCTTAAGCTTTGGAAACTAATCAAATGCTGAGAAATCTACAAAAATTATTTTATGAAATCTTGTTTCCTTCTATCCATCAGAGTGGGTATAACATAATATAAAAAAATAAATGTACATGACTGTGTGTGATTTCAATAACTTTCTTAGTCTCAGCTTTACTGAGCTATAACTAAGGAGTTCCTTTTGGCGTTAATTCCAGAGCTCTTCCAGGTAATTCCAAAAATAATTCCTTAGTCTGACTTGCTTAGATTTATGCAAAACTGGTTTTTATTGGAGGGAGCTCTTTGAATTGCTTATTTTCCTTAATTGGAAATTATCGTTTTCAAGGACCATTGACTCTAGTCTTACCTCCTTCCCTAGAATTTCTCAGCTGCTTCATCTTTACCCACCATTCATAATATGCACAAGTATCTGTCACACAAGAGCAAATAAGTAAGGTTTTTTTCAGCAGAAACAATAAATTCTATTAGCTTGCTCTACTTTTCCAATAACATGCTATTCAGTAGAATAAATAAGCTTATATCCTTCAGAGCTGCGAATTGCAAATAAGGCTAATTACACTGAAATACACCCAATATTAAAATATATTATCAACAACTTCAGAGACTAAATGAATACCCATCCATTATCAAGAAGCTGACTTTGCTGAATTATTTTTCCTTAAAGTCAGCTTTATTGAGGTATAATTATATACACCAAAACTCACTCTTTTAAATGTAGTTTGAGCTTTGACAAATGGACAGTCATGTAAACTCACCACAATCAAGAATCAGAACATTTCCAGCAACTGGAAAAGTTCCTTTATTCCCCTTAGTGGTCAATCACCCTCTTACCCCAAAGGCAACCACTAATTTGTTTTCTATCCCAATAGGCTTGCCTTTTCTAGAATGAAATATAAATGGAATCTTCCAGTATGTAGTCTTTTGTCTCTGACTTCATTAACTTAGCATAATGCTTTTGAGATTCATCCATGTTCCTGCAAGTGTTTATAGTTCATTACTTCTCATTGCTAAGTAGCATTCGCTGTATGAATATAACACTATTTATTAGTTGTCTTGCTTTTAGTTTTTGATTGAGTAATCTTCCATGAACATGTGAGCATGGACCTTTGTGTGAATCAGTCTGTATTTCTTTTGGTTAAATACCTAGAAGTGGGATTGTTAAATTGTATCGTGTGTTTATCTTTATTTAAAAAATGTTTTTTTCCAAAGTAGCTGCATCATTTTAAATTGCTATCATCAACGTATGAGATTTCCAAATGTACCACAATCCCATCATCACTAATTATTATCAATCTTTTTAATTTTAGCCACAGAGTGGCTCTGCAGTGGTATCTTGACATGATTTTAACTTTCCTTTCCTTTGTTAATGATGTTGAGCTTCTTTTCCTGTACCTATTTGGTGAAATGTCTACTTAAAACATGTGTCCTTTTTTAAATTCAATTGTTTGTCTTCTTATTGCTCTTTATAAACTCTGGGTTTCAGTCCTTTATCTGAGAGGGGTTGTGACTTCGCTAAATATTGTAATTAGTTATCCCATTGAACACATACATCTAAGATTTTACTGGTCAAATATATATAAGAACTGCACCAGTAGAGATCATATTCCCTAAGAACTGTACCACCCAAAGAAGAATTTATATAAAGCCTGTATCACTAAATGGTCAATTTCCAAAAGACTGAACCATCAAAAGTCAAATTCTATAAAGACACTCAAAAGGCAAATTTCATGAGTACTATACCATTCAATATCTTAGGGAGAGAACAGCTCTCATTTATTATATTCTGAAATCAATTCTGTGTGTTTGTATCAAATATGATCCAAATCAGGTCATGTGTTATACTTGAGAGCAAAAGTGCTAAGAATTTATATTTAAGGCAATTTAAAAAAATTTAGCTTTAATCTACCAATTTTATAGTTTTGAAGTTTTAATAAACCTCGCTAACTCCAGTTTTTACTCCGTATCCACACTCACTATTGGGTCATTATGGTAAATTGTATTAGTATATTTCATTATATATGTTTTGATATCTTTTTTTTTTGCATGTCAGTTGTATCTTCCCCATAAGTTAAGAGTCACCCTCTGTTCTGTGTAGAGCTCACAGGCTGGTGTGTTGCTGCTCAGTGTTCAGTTGCATGCCAGGAGGAAACAGATTTCACACTCTGAGGAGAACAAAGGGACTATTTACGAAACGGTAAACAGGCATAAGGGAAATCAGCAAGCTATAGCTGCTATTACTCCCAGGCCTAAAGAAAAATGCAGAAGGAGAAGTTGTTGGAACCTGAATAGAGTAACTACAGCTACAGCAACAATGTTCTGTTATGGCTAGATTCAAGCAACCTTATGGAGATATGGCAGGAAACAAAGCAGGAAGAAGAAATATCCCAACTTTATTATCCTACAGCCCTCCAATCTCCTGATGGTGTCTGCCATTGGGAATCCCAACAGGAAGACAGCGAGCAGAAGGTCATATTGATATATCTCATAGAGGCCAGCTTCCCTGGACACCAACAAGAGAGAGAAGAGTGGAGAGTGGGTCTGGATGGGCCACAGAAATTGGTAAACACAGCAGATAATAAATGCTATAATCATTGAAGAGTTATTCCTAGCAGAACTCTGGATCTTTAGAGTAAATAACATATGATATAATGAGAATTTTAAGTGTTCCTATGAATAAATAAATGACCTTATTAAGTCAGAAGGTCATCAGGCTCTTTATGTTTGGACATGTAGCCATTCTATATGGCAGAAATGAGACACATATATAGGTCTTTGTTTTGTTTTGTAGCAAATTACAATATTAAATTAATTTCTTGAGCGAAGGGTGGGATTGGGGAGGAGAAGGATGAGGGAAAGTAATATTGCCTGATTTTTATTTAACTTTTTTATCAACATTTGGGAAAGATATTACTGCTGCCATTCTTGAACTACTACTGCTATTCTAAAGATTACATAAATGTTCTCTTTAATATTTTATATTTCATAGGAATGTTAATTTGTTTCCTTAATTTGAGCATTTACACTACTCTCAAGAAAGTATATTGAGAATATTCCATGACATGGAATTGGGTATTTGGCATACCAAGGCTGATATTGTAGTTCTATATTAGTAGTATGACCTATGCCAAACTATTTAACTTCTCCACACAAAAATTTTCTAAATGTGAAAAAATAAAAAGGAAATATTATTGACTGTTCCTAATGACTGGGATAAAGTTTAATGTGTGATGGGAAGCAGCAAATCAATGATTCTCTTCATTGATGTTTTCATCTCTCTCACCCTCTCCCTTTCTCTTAAAAAAAAATAGCCTTCCTCCAATTTTTACTTGGGGAAACGGGGGTGGAAATCTCTATGGACCCTACAGAAAGCACTACTGATGCCAATTATCAAATAATTCTAGGCCCATTTACCCATATATATGAGAGAACAACCAAATGATATAAACGACTACAGGAAGAGTCTGGCCTAAGATGTTTGAGTTTGGTACTGGTATTTCAATTACATTTTTTTCTATGCATAATCGGGATTCACAATCAACATCTCTGTCTTAAAAAAAAGAGTAACATTTTAAAATTTCAAATCAAATGTAAAATATGCTACAAAATAACTGTTTTATTAAATCTCTTATTGAATAGAGGTAGGAGATAGGGAAGAACACAAAGGTAATCTCTGAAAATAGTGACTGGACTGAGTGAGCAAATCACACATGTGAATAGCATACATGATCATCACCAAAATCCAGTAAGAAGCACAAGACTAGTGCATTTCCGGGGGGAACTAAGATGGCGGCAAAGGTAAAACACCTATCTTGCCATCATAATCAGCAATTATAATACTACAACTTAACGAAAGAACAAACACCTTCCAGAATCACCAGAAAGCTCACCGAGTGAAAATTCCACAAATAAAAGTGAAGATAAGACACTGTGACTCGGAGGAGCGGCAGCGAACAGCGTTGAAAGATTCGCGCGGAGAGAGGTTTGGAGCGCGCGCTGCGGAGAGGGCGGGCGGCTGAAAACCGGCCAGTTTTCTCGAACAGGGAGACAAAGGCGTCCCACTGGACTGATTCTCCAGCTCTGGGAGATGTCCAGGGAACCCACTATCATACGGGGTGAAAACTGGACAGAGGGAGGGCACGCCGAAGCTCGGGTGCTGCCAGGTCTCCCGGCTTGTGGAGAAAGCAGCTTGCGTGAACAGCTCGGCTGCCTGACGGCGCAGAGAGCGCACCGAGACTTGCCTCTCATTCGGAAAACCATCAGACTGCTTTGTTTTATGACCCTGGGTGAGACATTGCGCATGCAGACTCATTTTGGGAAAGTCTGAATTCCCCGGCAGCCAGTGGAGCTCGGCAGCGGCTCTCTCTCAGAGGTGCTGGCGGCCATTGCCCCCAGCACAGAGTCCCTGGGGCCGCATAGGGCGGAGCTAACACTGTCTGCTTGGCCCGGAGACCCCGCCCATCCAACCTGAGCACAGCTGAGCTTCACAGACAATTGGCCTGGAGGTCAACCTTCCAAGTGCTAACAACGATTAACTGAGCTTAACTTCAGCAAGACTGTGCAGCCCATATCCACCTCAGGTAACCGGGGAGGCTGAGCCACTATCCCTAGTAGGAAGTCTACCACACAAAGCTAATTGACCAACTCAGGGAAGCAGCCACCATGCAGCAACATGGAAAGAAATCAGATGTGAAAGAAATGGAGGGAAAAAAAACGACTGGACATGGAATTCAGAACCACGGTTATAGGGTTTTTTAAGAGGTTCCAACAAAAGATCGAGGCCTATAAGGAAATAAGCAAGACCACAAAGGAAATGAATGAGTCCTACAAGAAAATGAACAACACCCTCCAGGATATAAACGAGAGCTGCAAAGAAATGATCAAGACCAACGTGGAAATGAATGAGTCCTACAAGGAAATGAAATAAACACTCAAGGATATAAAGGAGACTCTCAAGGATATGAAAAAGGACCAACCAGAAATTAAGCATACACTGACTGAAACAAAAAATATTATACAAAGACCGAAAAGTGCTCTGGAGCACTCCAAGAACCAAGTTAAAGATTTGAAATACAAAGAGGTAAAATCCACTCAGCTGAAAAAGCAAGAAACCAAAAGAATCCAAAAAATTGAAGATAGTGTAAGGGGCCTCTGGGACAACCTCAAGCATACCAACATCCGAATTATAGGGGTGCCAGAAAAAGCGAGAGGCCAAGACAATGAAAACCTATTTGAAGAAATAGTGACTGAAAACTTCCTGCACCTGGTGAAAGAAATTGACTTAGGAGTCCAAGAAGTGCACCGAACCCCAATATATAGGAACCCTAAGAGGACCACACCGAGGCACATCAAAATTAAAATGCCAAGAGCAAAAGACAAAGAGAGAATATTAAAAGCAGCAAGAGAGAAACAGTTGGTTACCTATAAGGGAGTACCCATACGATTGTCAGCGGATTTCTCAACAGAAACGATGCAGGCCAGACGGGAGTGGCAAGAAATATTCAAAGTGATGAACAGCAAGAATCTACAACCAAGATTACTCTATCCAGCAAAGATATCATTCAGAATTGAAGGTCAGATGAAGTGCTTCGCAGATAAGAAAAAGCTAAAGGAGTTCATCACCACCAAACCAACATTATATGAAATGCTGAAAGATATTCTTTAAGAAGAGGAAGAAGAAAAAGGTAAAGATGAAAATTATGAACAACAAATACACATCTATCAACAAATGAACATAAAAAGCAAGTGAATTGATAGGCTGTTGAACAGGATAGACTGGTGAATATAACAGAGACATGGACATAGAGAGGGAATGGACTGACAATTCTTGGGGAGAAAAGGGTTGTAGGAAGTGCAACAAGAGACTGGACAAAAATCTAGCAACAATGGGAGAGGACAGTGGGGAGGGGGAGGTGAGGGTGGAGGATGGGATAGGTACAGGGTGGATTCGAGCTATAGGGGGATAAAAAGGGGAAACAATGTAATTAATAAACTGAACAATAAATATTAAAAAAAATAATTAAAAAAAAAGAAGCACAAGACTAGATAAGGAGATGCCCTAATTCTTGGAAAATAGCTATCACGTTTGACTGATAAAATTCATACACTTTCTAAAGCAATTCATATACTCTCTGAATTCTTCCAATAAACTTCATAGATGCCAACTCAAAGTTAAGGATTAGTAACAAAAATTACAATTTTAAGAACATTTTCTTATCAAGTACTTAGGATTGTATATATAGCTAAAGAAAATACTTGGACAATTACTTGTTGTGAGTCCCAAAGGCAAGATTGTGGAGGATGCTTTTATTCTCTTTGAGTGTTAAAGATATCTAAAATGTCTGTATGCACATTTGCTTAATTTAAATCTTTATTTGTGTATTATTTAATTTACTTTTCATTATTCATTATTTGTGTAAGTACTATTTATAAAAGTGATGTCCTTTTTATTTTATCTATTAGATAAATTTAGAAAATACAAAGGCAAGTCATATTTTCACATTTGGATGCCACTGCTATCTAGTACTGGTTATATGTACTTATCTAGTAAAGATAGATACAATTCTATGAAGCTTTTGAGCTTCTTATTGGCAGATAGTTGTATACTTAAAGTTATTACATTACATGAAGTGTTAAACCTATTACTGCTCAGCAGACTGCTGAGTCTGGATAAAAAGTAACCTCTGCTAGGCTTTCTGGCACTAGGGAGGAAGCAGATCATTGACAGGTTAGGGCAAGGTCTCTCACTACTGTTTTTTGGAACTGAAATATATAAATAAATGATACCAAAAAATGCAGCAGAAAAATTAGTGTAGAAGATTTCAAAGTAACCAAATGAAAGAGGTGGGAGGATGTTAGATTTCTAAGAATGAATAAACCATCCAACCTGCTAATTTCCTCAACTGAAATACGAACTTCAACTTTAATATCAAGGAACAAGCTTTACATACATTGTCATTCAATCTTCAATTTATTACATATTATAAACCCTGTATGTTATGGTTTCTATTTTTATAAATGAGAATATTGAAAGTCAAAGACATTAACAATATGTCTAAGGTCATACACTAACTGCACCTTTCGCAGACCTAGAACAAACTTTCCAAAAATTCATCTGGAATAAAAAAAAGACCCCAAACAGCTGCAGCAATCCTGAGAAAGAAGAACAAAGCTGGTGGGATCGCAATACCAGATATCAAGGTATATTACAAAGCCACTGTTCTCAAAACAGCCTGATACTGACACAAGAACAGACATATAGATCAATGGAATAGAATAAAGAACCCAGAAATCAACCCAAACAACTATGCCCAATTAATATTTGACAAAGGAGGCATGAACATAAAATGAAGTCAAGACAGTCTCTTCAATAAATGGTGTTGGGAAAATTAAACAGATACATGCAAAAAATGAAACTAGACCACCAAATTATAACATAAACAAAAATAAACTCAAAATGAATAAAGGACTTAAGCATATGACAGGAAACCATAAAAATACTAGAGGAATCCATAGGCAGCAGCAAAATCTCAGACATTTGCCGAAGCATTTTCTTCACTGATACTGCTCCTAGGGCAATGGAAACTAAAGAGAAAATAAACAAATGGGACTACAACAAAATAAAAAGTTTTTTTCACAGCAAAAGAAACCATCAACAAAACAACAAGAAAGCCCACTGCATAGGAGAACATATTTGCCAATGTTATCACCGATAAGGGCTTAATCTCCAACATTTACAGGGAACTCATACAACTTAACAAAAGGAAGATAAACAACCCAATCAAAAAAATGGGCAATGGACCTAAAAAGATACTTTTTAAAAGAAGACAGAAGGAAGCCCAAGAAGCATATGAAAACAAGCACAAAGTCACTAATCATCCAAGAGATGCAAATCAAAATGATAATGAGGTAACATCTCACACCCGTCAGAATGGCTATCATCAACAAATCAAAAACGACAAGTGCTGATGAGGATTCGGAGAAGAAGGAGTCCTATGCACTGCTGGTGGGAATGCAGACTGGTGCAGCCACCTTGGAGAGTAGTATGGAGTTTCCTCAAAAAACTAAAAATGGAACTCCCATTTGACCAAGTGATCCCACTTCTAGGAATATATCCTAAAAAACTAGAAACACCAATTAGAAAGGACATATGCACCCCTATGTTTATAGCAGCACAATTTTTAAATAGCTAAAATCTGGAAACAGCCTAAGTGCCCATCAGCAGATGAGTGGGTTAAAAAACTGTGGTACATCTACACAATGGAATATTATGCTGTGGTAAAAAAAGGAGTTCTTACCTTTTTATTTTTACCTATATATGCAACAGACATATAGATCAATGGAATAGATGGAGCGTGGGTGGAACAGGAGAGCATTATGCTAAGTGAAATAAGCCAGGCAGAGAAAGATAAATATCACTCATTTATGGAATATAACGAACAACATAAACTGGTGAACAAAAATAGATCCAGAGACAGAAACATCGGTCAGACCATAAACCTCAGAGGGAAGGTAGGGGAGGGGGGAAAGGAGGAGAGATCAAGCAAAGGATTTGTGTGCGTGCATATAAGCCTAACCCATGGACACAGACAACAGGGGAGTGATGGTATGAGGGGAGGTAGGGGAAATAATGGGGGTATAAGGACATATATGTAACACCTTAATCAATAAAGAATTTTTAAAAAAAGAATACAAAGTGTCAACGCATGTTTTTCAGAAAACAAAGCTTGAGCTCTCAGCCATGAACCTAGGGACCATTAATTACTTCAAGTGCTTCTTAAGATAGAAACTCCTTAGGACAGAAACACCCAAATAATCAAGCCATGATGATACTGTGTTATTGACAGATTCCAAAAGAGTAAAAGGATACTAAAAAGATTGTGAGAGTTAGGTCCAATCGTCCCCATTGAGAGGGGATCTGTTCCCAGACTCCCCGATCCCCAACCCCAGTGGATGCCTGAAACCGTGGACAGTACTAAGCCTTATAAATACTCTTTCTCTTACACATACGTACCTATGATAAAGTTGAATCTGTAATTTAGGCCCTATATGTGTAGAATATTTGTTCTTACCATAGATTTTAGCAATCTCAGCACATTATTTTTTCCCTCTCGTTAAGTCAAGAACTTCCACTTTTTCTTATAAAGAAAGCACTTTATGGCTTCTTACTGGCATATTCAAATTGCTACCTTCACGACTCTTATGCTTGGGGGCATTATTACACAAATTAAGGATTACTTGAACATAAGCACTGCAAAACTACGACAGTCAATGTGATAACCAAGGCAGCTACTACATGACTAACTGCATAGGCCAGTGATGGGCAACCATTTGAGCTTGGTTTGTCAAAATCCGCCAAAAAAAATAAGCATAATTTGGGTGGTGTGTCACTTCTAGAAAAAAAAAACACAATTTCATGATATTTATAGTTTAAATAACAGAAATGTATATTTGTAATATATAACACTATTTAATAAAAAACCAAAAACAAATTATTTAACTTACCTGCTTAGTGACTTCTTTGTTCATCTGTCAGACGGTTTCTTTTTTTTTGGTCTTGATATTATTTAACTTGTGAGGGGTGCCATGAACTAACCTGCCTATTAATGACTTTTTTGTTGCTGAATTTCATTGGCTAAAAACCTTCAATTGAAGGTTGGTATTTTGTACACTTCAAGCAAGTGCTACTAACTTCATCTGTTAATCTGTGTCTTTTGTTGCTTTTAATATTATTTAATGCTAAGAATAAGGTCTCACAAAAGTACATAGAGGGCCGGGACTGGTTTGGTTCAGTGGATAGAGAGTCGGCCTGCGGACTGAAGGGTCCCAGGTTCAATTCCAGTCAAGGGCATGTACCTTGGTTGCGGGCACATCCCCAGTAGGGGGCGTGCAAGAGGCAGCTGATCGATGTTTCTATCTCATCGATGTTTCTGACTTTCTATCCCTCTCCCTTCCACCCTGTAAAAAATCAATAAATATATATATATTTTTAAAAAGGTACATAGAGGGAAAAATTGTGAGTAGAGCCATTCTATATTTTTCAGGGTGCTAAAAGTGTCTGGTAATCGGTTCCAGGCACTCCAAATTTCCTGTTCCTAGTGGCAATTCTCTTGATTCTCCAAGCAGCACCTTTCCAGATTCTCAAGCCTTCACCTCAAGTCGACAAACACCTGAGCCCAGATGCTGTCTTGAAATTCTGCAAGTTGCATCTCCAAATCATCAATTTGCATCCATTGGAAACCATTTAATTCCAAACTACTGTAGAATACTTAATTATTTTTATGGTCTGTTCTAGGCTTCTAAATTGATTAAATATATCATTGAACTGGTCAAGTAACAAGTCTAAAACATACTGGTACTTTATATGCAAGGGTTCCATTTCATTTTGTACAGCTGCACTGGCCTTCTCAAAATACTTTGTTACTTGAAGAAAATACTTCTAAGTTTTAGTTTCTACATCTTGCTTGAAAATTTTAAATTTACTTTCAAAAGCTTTTATGTATCCAAACATAACATCAATACTTTTGCCAAAACCTTGTAACTTTAAGTTCAGTTCATTAATATGAACAGAGAGATCTGTAAAAAATATTGGGTTGTTGACCCACTTATCATTATTGAACTGAGAAAAGTTTCCCACATCCTTATCCTCAAGAAATACCCTAATTTCTTCAAAGCACTCCACAAAGTGCTCAAGAACTTTGCCTCAGCTCAGCCATCTTACATTATTGTACATCAGCCATCCACTGTAGGTGGAATCAACTTCCAGTAAAAGTGCAGAAAATTTTCTCTTGTGAAAGGGGTGAGCAGCTATTAAATTAACTATTTTTGTAACAACTGACTTTAAGGCTTTTAAGTCGGTGAATCCTGCCTTGGCACATACAAGTTCCTTATGGATTGAGAAGGCACAATCAAATATCCAATAGCTTCCTTAAACAATTTGACAAATCCAACTTTTTCCCCCACCATGTTTGGTGCCCCATCTGTCATCACTGACACAATTTTAGAGTTATTGATGCTTAGATCACAGAATGTTTGTATAAAAACCTTACATATTTCACTTCCTTATGTACTTGTTGGTACTGATACTAATGTTATCAACTCTTGGCCAACTGAGTATGTGATGTGACGTCAGTAGTTTTATCAAGAGAGATAAAAAATATTTACAATTACTTATGACTCTCTTTAATTGACATTGTATATTTGTGATCAGTTTCATTAATCAGTCTTTTATGATATTTCTACTGAGTGGTAACTCAGATATTCTCTTAATAATAGCATCTTTATTATGCATATTGTGAAATAGAACTGGTGCACACCTTAGGAGAATTTCTTTAATAAATTCTCCCTCACTTGGTGCTTTTCCATGCTGAGCTATGGAGTGAGCAATGCTCAAATATGCAGATGTTAAATTTGTAGAGTCTTTTATAAATTTAAGGATGGAATTAGATTGGCTCTTATAAAGGTGTAGCTGCCTAGAAACGTCTTCCTTCCTTTCGTCACTTTTTTTCAAGAGCTGGGGATGATTAGTTTCAAAATGTCTATTTATATTTCATGTTATATTTCTATTTATATATCATGCTTACTACCTTTTTAGTACATAGGATGCAAAATGATCTGCCATTTTTTCTGTAATGGACATCTCCGTCCATGTCTCTTGAAAGGGTCAGCTACTGCTACTACCACTTCCTTTACTTAACCTTGGTTTTTTTATTTTTTGGGTTCTCCATCAGGGGGGCAATGGCAGGAGAATTATAGATAGCCTCTTAGCCCTGCAGGCAATTAGAGATTAACTAGCCTAACTGACCACAAGATGGCACATGTAATTGTCTTTTAGGAAAGGGCATGTTAATAAGCAGAAATAGGGGTTAATAAGGATGCACAACAGTAATAGTGGTGGAATGGAGTCTGCACTATGCTGCCAAATGACGTACCTTACAAAAATTAAGATGGCTGCCGCTATTTCTGGCAGGAAACAGCACCCATAGCACAGGCCCTCTCCTCTCCCAGCCTCCCCCTTACTTATCTCAGTAATGATGGTCAATTAGAAATCCACAACTCTCCAGAACAGTAGATTGGTGCCCAGAGATGCATCCCTCCTCCCCCCCACGGCATTCTGCTGCTCCCTGCTCTGCTGGCCGGAGTGAGGTCAAAGATCCCCTAAAGCCCTAACTGGAAATCCCAGAACTAGATGCTCTGTGCCAGAGTTCTGTTGTTTTGGCCTACGGACCTCTGGCACAGAGTGTCTGCACTATACTACAGCAAATGTTTCATCCTCAGCTACTGCATGCAGCCCCATACTTCCCTGCATGCGGCCGCGTGTCATTGAAAATGGTTATGTGTGTCAGTGCTGACACACGTCATAGGTTCACCATCACTGGCATGAGCAGTGTCTACACAGTGCAGATATGCTGGACAAAGGGAGTATTCAAGCCCCAGGCGGGACAGAGTGGGTCAGCATGCGATTTCCTTATGCTACTCAGAACGGCACAAAATTTAAAACCTATGAATTGTTTATTTCTGTGATTTTCATTTAATATTTTGAAACCTTTGATTACGGGTAACAAACCATGAATAAGGGAGACTACTCTATTTTGCTGCCTCCTATGGTTATTTGTGGCCATCTCTGTATTATCCTTATTTTAAACTATTTTTAAAATTAAGAGTATAACAAAATATGGAGAGGGGCTACAGTGTTTGGACAGGTTCAAGCTTCAGACTAATGAGAGGACACAGTCCTCTCATGGTAAAGTCACCTGCAAGCCCCAGCGTGGAGGGCAGAGCCCTCCCAGCACAATTATAGCCAACAGCTACAGCTGTAAACTTGAACCTATGGTCGGAACACATGGCCTTATGTGCATGAGTGATGTGGACTTGATAAGAGTTCAGGTGCGTTTCACTGTGGAAACCCACGAGAATGTTCCAACCACGCCCTTACTTTGCCTCATGGAATCTGGCTCTCTCCATCAGATAAGACAGCGTCCCACCCAGACCCAACTTTCTTCTCCTGTCTGTCTTTTCTAACTTCTTCACCGGCCCCACTCAGGTTCACCCTTGGCCATACCGTGTCGGCGCAGCACAACAAAACACCAAATTAGAAAAGAAATCAACATTCAATACAAGAGAATGGCACTTAGAGCCTCTGAAAATGCTCCTTCTGTAAAAGTGGTAAGAATGAATATTGGCAAAAATGATCAAAATCAACTTTCAGAACTCTGAAATTAACTAAGGCCTGGCAACAATCCAGTAAGCAAGAAAAGCAGCTGAAATTTGGTAAAAACAACAAATTTTTTGGCATTTTAATTTGCCCTAATCCCATCTCTTCTTCCCAGCCTTGGAGTGGCCTTGAGAACCAGCTTCACAATAGAGGCAGCTGTGAATCCCTTGAGCCTAGCAATGACCAAAGAAGGCAGGATGAGTTTGGAATTCCCCCAAAGCCCTCACCCCAGAGAATATGATTTGACCTGTGGAGCAGCTCCCTGGAAATGCAAGTTCTGTCTTTATTTGACCTGAGGCAGAGAGCACTCTGCAAATTGACCCGTCCCAGGGCATTTGTTGAAGATAATTAGCAATATTTAATGTCTGCTAATGTGGCAATTGTTTAATGCACCAGCTGCGAGAGGATGTATTATCAGTTAGCCCTAAGGATGACCAAAAAATATATAAAAGGAAAAATTGGAGAATGAGATCAGTGTGAAGAGAGAAGGACCCTGAAGCTGACCAAAGCCGAGGCACTGCTGTATCTCTGCATCCAGCCCTGACATCTCGCCACCATGGCCATAGTGACCAGGAAAAGTGCTGAAGGGGATGCTAACAGAGATAAAGCCAAGGTGAGCCACAGAGAAGAGTTGCCAGATTATCAGCTAAACCTGTTCCTCCAAAGCCAGAGCCCAAACCTAAAACGGCCCTGCAAAGGGAAAAGGGGGAAAGCTGATACTGGCGAGGATGGGAATAACCCTGCAGAAAATGAAGATGCCAAAACAGACCATGCACAGAAAGCTGAAGGTCCTGCAGGTGCTAAAGGAAGTGTGTGCACCTGTGGGATCCCTCGTCCTGGCCAGCACCCTCTCAGCATCCGGACTCTTTGGGGGATGTCCAATAGCCAGTTTCAGCCCAATACTAGCTGAGCATCTGGTCCCCTGGTGGTCAGTGTGCATCATAGCAATCTGTCAACCAATCATTCAGTTGTTCGGTACTTAGGCTTTCATATATATATAAATAATTTTTTAAAACCATATCCAAATATTTTTTAATTATTATAAAAATGTCCTTACCTCAACTATATACAAAAATTAATTCAATAAGATCATAGAACTAAATTTAAGAACTAAATTATAAAATTGTTAGAAGACAACATAAGAGTAAATCTTTATGACCTTGGATTAGGCAACAGTATCTTAGATATAATACCTCTTCCTACAAATTAGACTTAATCAAGATCATTTTCCACCACCTTATAGATGCTTGTTTGACTTTGGTGACTCATAATTAAAACTCAGTTTTAGACTGCTATCTTTATTTTTCAACTCACCAGCATGTTGTAATCTGTCTGGATGATTATTAAAAACAAATCAAACACCAGGAAAAGATTAAAAAGTACAATCAACCAAAGAAAAATAGATGTGAATTTCATGAATATTAAAAATGTTTATGCTCAAAAGCATACCTCAAAAAAGACAACCTATAGAATGAAAGAAAAATGTGCAAATCATACATATAATAAGAGATTTGTATCTGGAATATAAAGAACACCTACAACTCAATAAAAAAAAACACAAATACTCAATTTAAAAAGGGGCAAGGATTGAAACAGACATTTCTTTAAAAGAAGATGTATAACTTGCAAATAGGCATATAAAAAGAAACTCTGTAAAATTAGTTATCAGATTAATGTAATTTAAAACCACAATTAGGTGGCACTTCACACCAAATGGAATGGCTATCCTTTAAAAAAAGACGTAAAATAACAAGTATTGGCAAACATGAAGAAACAGGCAGTCTCCTACATACCTGATATGAATACAAAATGATGTATCACTTAATAAAGCAATTTGGCAGTTCTTCAAAAAAGTTAAACATAGAGTTACCATATGAACCAACAATTCCTCTCTAAGGTTTATTCCCAACGGAACTGAAACATATGTCCACACAAAAACTACATATGAATATTTATAGCAGTATTATTCATAATAGCCAAAAAACTAAAACATCTCAAATGTACATCAACTGGTGAATGGATAAATAAATGTGGTGATATCCATGTAATGGGAGATTTTTCATCCATAAAAAGGACTGAAGTACTGCTGCATGGTACAACATGGATGAACGTTGAACACATTATGATAAACATAAGAAGCCAGATCAAGATGTAAGAGACTACATATTGTTAAGCCTTTTAAAGGAATTTTATTTTTCAATTACAGTTAATATACAGTATTGTATTAATTTCAGTTATACAGCCCAGTGATATTTATATAACTTATGAAGTACAATAAATCTAGTACCTGTCCACCATACATAGTTATTACAATACTAGAGACCCAGTGCATGAAATTCGTGCATTGGGGGGTGGGGGAGTGCCCCTCAGCCCAGCCTGCACCCTCTCCAATCTGGGACCCCCTGAGGGATGTCCGACTGCAGTCAGATATCCCTCTCATAATCCAGGACTGCTGGCTCCCAACTGCTTGCCTGCCTGCCTTCCTGATTGCCCCTAACCACTTCTGCCTACCAACCCGATCACCCCCTAAACACACCCCTGCGAGCCTGATTGATGCTGAACTGCTCCCCTGCCAGCCTGATTGCCCCTTACTGCCCTCCTCTGCAGGCCTGGCCCCTCCAACTGCTCTCCCCTGCAGGCCTGAGTCCCCCCCCCCCCAACTGCCCTTCCCTACAGGCCCATTGCCTCCAACTTCTCTCATCTTCTGTTCTAGTCATCCCTAAATGACCTCCCCTGCAAGCTTGGTCCCTCCCTTGCAGGCCTGGTCCCTCCCAACTGTCCTCCCCTGCTGGTCATCTTGTGGTAACCATCTTGTGTCCACATGGGGGCAGCCATCTTGTGTGTTGGAGTGATGGTCAATTTGCATATTACTCTTTTATTCTATAGATTCTATATAATAAAGGACTTGTGCTTGGATGGGGCCCAGCTGGTTTGCCCTGAAGGTTGTCTTAGATCAGGGTGGGGGTTCCTTTGGGGCATGGGGTGGCCTAGGCGAAGGGCCTATGGTGCTTTTCAGACCAGTCATGCCCCCTGGCGTCTCAAGCAGTGGCCCTGGTATCTGGGATTTATTTATCTTCTATAATTGAAACTTTGTAGCCTTTGAGCAGAGGCCAGGGCAGGCCAGGGAGGGCTGGAAGCTTGGCTTCCTCCATCACTGGGAACAGCCCAAACCTCCTGCTTGCTCCAGCTCCATGGCTGGCTGTCGTCTTGGTTGGGTTAATTTGTATACTCACTCCTGATTGGCTGGTGGGTATGGCTTGGTGTAGGGGAGTGGTGGTTAATTTACATATTTCTCTTTTATTAGTGTAGATTATTGACTGTAGTCCATAGACTATATTTTACATCCTCATGACTATTCTCTATCAATCTGTATTTCTTAATCCCTTCCTTGTTTTCAACTATCCCCCTACCCAACTCACCATCCAAATGTTCCCTACATCTATGAGTCTGTTTCTGTTCTGCTTGTTCATTTATTTTGCTTTTTAGATTCCACATATAAGTGAAATCATCTGGCATTTGTGTATTTCTCTGTCTGACTTATTTCACTCAGCACAATATCTTTAGGTCCATCCATGCTGTTGCAGACAGCAAGATTTCATTCTTGTTTTATGGCGTAATCATATTTCATTTTATATATATACTAGAGGCCCAGTGCACGAAATTCATGTACAGGGGGGAGGCACAGAGGGTGTCCCTCAGCCCAGCCTGCAACCCCCTCCAATCTGGGACCCCTCGAGGGATGTCCGATTGCTCATTTAGGACCCATCCGGTAGAATTGGGCCTAAACAGGCAGTCGGACATCCTTCTCACAATCCAGGACTGCTGGCTCCAAACTGCTTGCTTTCCTGCCTCTCTGATTGCCCTTAACCACTTCGGCCTGTCAGTCTGATCACTCCCTAATCACTGTCAGCCTAATTGATGTCTAACTGCTCCCCTGCCAGCCTAACTGATATCTATCTGCTCCCCTGCCAGCCTGTTTGCTCCCAACTTCCCTCCTCTGCCAGCCTGGTCACCCCTAACTGCCCTCCCCTGCAGGCTTGATCACCCCCAACTGGCCTCCCTTGCAGGCCTGGAACCTCCCAATGGCCCTCCCCTGCTGGCCATCTTGTGGTGGCCATCTTGTGTCCACATGGGGGCAGGATCTTTGACCACATGAGGGCAGTCCTCCTGTGTGTTGGAGTGAGTCAATCTGCATATTACTCTTTTATTAGATACTAGGGGCCTGGTGCACGAAATTCGTGCATTGGGGGTGGGTGGTCCCTCAACCCAATCTGCCCCCTCTCACATGCTGGGAGCCCTCAGGGGATGTCCAACTGATGGCTCACCCCCAGCCTGCCCAAGGCCTAAAGCCTCGCCAAGGCTTTAGGCCTTGGGCACCCAGCCATCGCCCTACTCAGCTCAGCCCCAGCTGCGTGTGACCACCCAGCCCTGAGGGCTGGGTGCTCACCTCCACTTCCCCTCACAGCATCCAGGGACTGGATGCTCGCCGCCACTGCCATTTCATCTCCACCCCCGGGCCCAGTGCTCACGCCACTTGGCCCCGCCCCCACTCCTGATTGGCTGGTAGCATATCCAATCAGGAGCGAAGGTATTGTCAAATTTGCATGTATCTCTTTTATTATATAGGAAGGAGGAAGCAGGATGATAGAGGCCTGGTGCATGGGTGGGGGCCAGCCGGTTTGCCCTGAAGGGTGCCCTCGATCAGGATGGGGGTTCCCTTGGGGCACGGGCCAGCCTGGGAGAGGGGCCTGTGGTGGTTTGCAGGCCAGCCACACCCTCTAGTGACCCAAGCAGAGGCCCTGGGATCTGGGATTAATTTATAGTCTACAGTTGAAACTTTGTAGCCAGGAATGGAGCCACGCCTTCTGCTGGCTCTATGGCGACAGCCATTTCTGTTTAAATTCTTTGTAGCCTAGAGTGGAGGCCTAGGTGCTAGGGCTACAGAAGCTTGGCTTCCTCCATCACGCAGACAACCTTAACCTATGAAATATTGTATCAGAATCACTATTGTTTACAAAGAAAGTATAGCTTCCTCTTACTCATGAATAGAGTCTTTTATAATGATAAATAAATACTGGCAGAAAAAGACCCAGGAGTGTATTGTGTTACAGTTTACCACAAAGAAAGAAAAGTTCTACATTAAACTGTCTATTAATATCTATTAATATAATTTAAACCATTAGCAAATTGGCTTAGAAATATGACAATCTTGAAAAATGGTAAATTATTTTATATAATTTTCTCACCTGATGGATCCAATCTGAAGTACTGTCTACACCCACCAAGTCCAGGATGAATTTCACATCACACACTATAGGTTAAGAAAAGCCCTTTTGGATGGAAAGGGGAAACAGGTATGCCAGCAGTTAGCAATGGAAGAGATGGCATAGAGGGACATTAATAATCCTCCCAAAATATTGCAGAAAGGTTCACCAAACCAGGGCACTGCTGGCCCAGAGTATAAGCAAAAGAAATATATTTCTAAAAAACTATGCAGCAGTAAAGAAGAAAAAAGATGAATGTCTTACCCTTTGAGACAACATGGAGGGAACTGGAGAGTATCATGCTAAGTGAAATAAGTCAGTCAGGGAAAGACAAGTACCACATGATCTCATTGGAATGTACTGAACAAAATAAACTGATGTCCAAGGGGATCCAGAGACATGGAAGCATGGAACAAAGTGCGGAATCTTGGAGGGAAGGTAGGGGAGGATGGATGGGTGGGAGGTAATCAACCAAAGACTTTGTATGCTTATATGCATAACCCATAGACTCAGACAGTGGGGTGGTGAAGGCCTGGGGGGATTATAGGGGGAGGCTGGTGGGGTCAATGGGGAAAGAAAAGGGACATATGTAATACAACAACAAAAATTAAAAATAATAATAATTTTAAAAAATAAAAGACATGATTGTCAATATTTGAAGATAAGACTGATTATCTAGAAAATGAAGGTTTCTGAAATAATGATAATTTTATTTTTTTTACCTAGCTGATAGTTATATGGTATGTTCACTTTATAAAAATTTTTCAGCTGCTTACTTACAATTTGTGCACCTTTTGTATATATCCTATTCTCCAATTTGTATATATACTAGTTTTAATTCTGTTTTAAAGAAAAATAAAAATCAGGAAATAACCATGCATATATATGGATATTTAGTAGAAGATAAAATTAACATTTTAAATCAAAGATGGAAAATTGACAAATCAGTAAATAATGTTGAGACAGTTGGCTATCTACTAAGGGAAAATTTAATTCAGCTGACTTACAGTAAAATAGAATTATAGATGGATGAAGAATATGAACATTAAAAATCCATAAAACTACCAGAAGAAACTTTAGAAAAATATTTTTATAATTTTTTATTGAAGAAGTTCTTCACTGACAAGATACAAAATCACAGAGCCATAAGGGGAAAAATGATATATTTGGCTGCAAGATGCCAAAAGCAAAGTTAAAAGGTAAGTGACAGACAAATCTGAAATATTTACAATATATAATAGTTAAAAAGATTAATGTTGAATTGTTTAAAGAACTCATAAAAATCAATTAAGAAAGACAATTTAATTTGCTTTAGAGAGCAATGATATGAACTTGCAATTTACATAAAATAATACAAATTTTCAGTCTCTTATATTGAATAAAAAATTAAAATAAGAATGTAATATATTGCAGAAACCAGTTTGGCTCAGTGGATAGAGCATTAGGCTGCAGACTGAAGGGTCCCAGGTTTGATTCTAGTCAAGGGCATGTACCTTGGCTGTGGGCACATCCCCAGTAGGGGATGTGCAAGAGACAGCTGATCAATGTTTCTCGGTCATCAATGTTTCTGACTTTCTATCCCTCTCCCTTCCCTCTGTGAAATATCAATAAAATACATTTTTTAAAAGAGAAGAATGCAATATATCATTTTCACATATCAGATTGACCCAAATGAAACATTTGGCAATATTCAGTATTGATGAAAATATTGGAAAACAGGTGCTGTTAAGAAATATAGGAATTTGTACAACTTTTTAGAAAGCAATCCAGTAATATCTATCAAATTTAAAATAGGCATAGTCTTTGAGACAACATTCACATTTAATACTATTCTACAAAAATACTCGTAAAAACGAACAAAAGAACAAAATCTTTACTGTAGCATTGCTTGTAATAATAAAATATCCACCACAAAATGAAAGGAATTTTTAGGGGTGAAATTGGCAGGTTTAGGAAAAGGCACAGGGCTGCAGAGTTGCAAAAGGATACATTTCTATAAGACAAGGGATCTGGGAGTAAAGAAAGACACACATTTACAAAATAAAGGAAGGAAGAAAAGCCCAAAGGAATTGGAGAACAATAAGGGAGAACAATAAGGAGGGAACTTCAGTTACTTCACTTGAGACTTGAGCTCAGGAGTTGCTATAGTGACCAAATCAAAGAGAAATAGTGATCAACCAGAGGGGATATGAAGGCACAAAGGTCTGCAGCCTTTATAAACCACTAGATGCCCGGTGCACGAAATTCGTGCAAGGGAGCGGGGGCGGAGGGGTGCTCCTCAGCCCAGCCTCTCCAATTTGGGACCCCTCGAGGAAGGTCTGACTGCCCGTTTAGGCCCGATCCTACTGGTATCGGGCCTAAACAGGCAGTCGACATCCTTCTCACAATCCAGGACTGCTGGCCCCAAACTGCTAGCCTGTCTGCCTCCTGATTGCCCCTAATCGCTTCTGCCTGCCAGCCTGATCACTCCCTAACTTCTACCCTGCCAGCCTAATTGATGTCTAACTGCTCCCTTGCCAGCCTGTTTGCCTCCAACTTCCCTCCTCTGCCAGCCTGGTCACCCCTAACTGCCCTCCCCTGTAGGCTTGATTGCCCCCAACTGCCCTCCCTTATAGGCCTGGTCCCACCCAACTGCCCTCCCCTGCTGGCCTGATCAACCACAACTGCCCTCCCTTGCAGGCCTAGAACCTCCCAACTTTCCTCTCCTGCTGGCCATCTTGTGGTGGCCATCTTGTGTCCACATGGGGGCAGGATCTTTGACCGCATGGGGGGAGCCCTCTTATGTGTTGGAGTGATGGTCAATCTGCATATTACTCTTTTATTAGATAGGATAGGGAAAAGCAACTCAGTGGGCCTCTTCCCCCTCTCCACATGAAAGTCTGGGCTGTGAGACACTTTCCCCCTTCCCACAAGGGAGTTTGTGCTTGTTTCTCAATAAATTTCCATCTTTCCACCGTGGTTGCATTCTTCTACTCTACCAGACAAGAGCCCAGGAACCATCCTGCCCATGGAACACCGCAAGTTTCCAGTCCAATTTTCCCATTTCAATAATAAACAAGATATATATATTTCTTATAATTATAAATATACTAGAGGCCTGGTGAACGAAATTCATGCACAGGTAGGGTTCCTAGGCCTGGCCAGCTATCAGGGCCAATCCAAGCCTTCTGGCTGCTGGCCAGGGCCTTCTTTCGTTTCACACCACCCCCTGGTGGTCAGCACATCTCATAGTGAGTAATCAAACTCCAAGTCAAATTCCTGAGGGGTCACTTTACATATTAGCCATAGAGATAGATGATAGATAGATAGATAGATAGATAGATAGATAGATAGATAGATAGATGATAGGTAGATGATAGATAGATAGATAGATAGATAGATAGATAGATAGATAGATAGATAGATAGATGATAGATAGATGATAGGTAGATGATAGATAGATAGATAGATAGATAGATAGATAGATAGATAGATAGACAGATAATTATACATATTCTAGAGGACCAGTGTTCCTCAGCCCAGCCTGCACCCTTTCCAATCTGGGACTCCTCAAGGGATATCCTACTGCCCGTTTAAGCCCAATCTCACCAGGATCAGGACTAAATGGGCAGTGAGACATCCCTCTCACAATCCAGAACTGCTGGCTCCTAACTGCTCACCTGCCTACTTGCCTGATCACCCTCTAACTGTTCCCCTGCTGGCCCAATTGCCTCTACCGCCCTTCCCTGCAGTTTGATCACTCCTAACTGCCCTCCTCTGCCAGCCTGCTTGCCCTTAACTGTCCTCTCCTTCAGGCCTGGTTGCCCTCAACTCCCCTCTCCTGCCAGCCCAGTCACCCTAACTGCCCTCCCCTGCCAGCCTGATTGTCCCTAATTGCCCTCCCCTGCAGGCCTGGTTTCCCCCAACTGCCCTCCCCTGGAGGCCTGGTCCCCCCCAAACTGCCCTCCCCTGCAGACCTGGTCACTTCCAACTGCCCTCCCCTGCAGGCCTGATTTCCCCTAACTGCCCTCCTTTGCCAGCCTGGTCACCCCTAACTGTCCTTCCCTCCTGGCCTGTTTGCTCCCAACTGCCCTCCCCTGCAGGCTTGATTGCCCCCAAGTGCCCTCCCCTGCCAGCCATCTGGTGGTGGCCACCTTTGACCACCTGGGGACAGCCATCGTGTGTGTTGGAGTAATGGTCAATTTGCATATTGCCTCTTTATTATATAAGATATACAAGCATATATAATTAGATGAATAAGGAGGCTAATATGTACAAATAGGATAACACGAAAAGGGGGGAAAAAGGTCAAATGAGGCATAAAGTACACTCCCATCTTCAATGAAATAAAGAAAGCCTCTGCATGTTGCTGGAGTCTTTGAGCAGAACCTATCAACACCACCTCTTCCCCATTTAGTAGAGTACATTAGAAATTGGCCAGAAAGCCAAATAGATATAGACACAGAAAAATAACATATTTATGCTACAACTATAACTGACAAGATCTCAGGTGGAGTTTTTACTAATAGATTATTTAGTCAAGTGGGAAAGAAACTGATAAGAAACAGGTATAAAATAAGATACTGATGAGTACTTGAAGGAAAATAAGACATACAAACAAAAAGTGAAGGGTGGGACAGGGATGGGAGGAAGTGCATTAGATTGGGTGGTTGTAAGGTCACTTTGCATAGTTGACAATGCTAGTGTTTAACCTTGCACAATTAAGGGATGAATGCAAAGGATTTAACAAAGCTTGATGGGTTGAAGGGATAAAACTAAGACCATATAACTAAAGCAAACTTATTAAAGGGGAGAAAGTCAAGAGATTTTTTTTTAATTAGGTGGGAAACACACCCTGTAGGTCTTACCTAGGTATTTGGACTTTATTCTAATTACAATGGCAGGGTTAAATTTAGGCTTAACTGGATCACATGTAACATTTCAAAAGGCCCCTCAGATTCTCAATGCAAAGTGTATGGTGCAAGAAGAAAACTGAAGGAATAGGGATCGAAACACTCCAATTAGTTGCTTCTATATTGTGGAGACAAGAGCTGAGGGTGGTTTGCTCTAGGGTGTGTGGAAATAAATGAAAACTAAGTGAGAAAAGCAAAAACTATTCATTCAAGCTTGCTATAGCAAAGGAGTCTGCCACCATCACTTCCATTTTAGCACAGACTCAAAGGCAGGCAGAGAATTGGATGTGGGTTGGAGGGAGAAAAGGGAAGGCTTCAGGTATGTCCTTGTTGGAGGCCATTGGCATGGGGAAGCTGTGGACAAGCTAGAAGCAGGGCGTCCTTTGTGATTGCTGCATATTTAGCTTTCTCTGCTTGGTACTAAATTGAAAGCAGGAACAGAATCTGCCTTTCTACAAATCAGACTTGTAGGAGGCTGGCTTCCTGGGATGTTTAATATATACTAATACATTAGAGGCCCGGTGCACAAGATTCATGCACTGGAGGGGGAGGCTCCAGAGGGAAGGTCCCTCAGCCCAGCCTGCACCCTCTCACAGTCGGAAACCTCTCAGGGTATGTCCACCTGCCAGCTGAGGCAGTCAGACATCCTTCTTACAGTCCAGGGCTCTAGCAATCTGAGGGCCCTCACTCCTTACTGCCTGCCTGCAGCAGAGGTGGGAGCAGTTCCGGTCACCACCACTGGGCTCAGCAGCTGTGAGCCTGGCTTCTGGCTGAGTGATGCTCCCCCTGTGGGAGTGTACTGACCACCAGGAGGGCAGCTCCTGCATTGAGTGTCTGCCTCCTGGTGGTCAGTGCATGTCATAGTGATACGTCGTTCTGCCATTCAGTCGATTTCCATATTAGGCTTTTATTATATGAGATAAGGGGGTTAATTCCCCGGACAGGGTGCTTCAGGTTGTGGATCTGAGTTCTATTTTATATATGGTTTGACCAGTGTTTATTTATATATTCAGCCTCTCAAGTGGATGAAGAGATAAATGACTATTCACATGATCTCTCCATAGAACTAACCAGACTTGATAGATTGAATGTAGGAGGGTTAGGTTGAAAAAGAAGAATCTGGAATGACTATTAGTCTGGAACTCTAACAGTCGGATTCTGCTGTAATCAAAGAAATGAAATGTTGCTTGGGTCACTTGCATTTAGAGCAGGGTTAGCAAAATCTTTTTGTAAAAAGCCAGATTGTAAATTTTTAGCTCTGTAGGCCATATTCCCTCTGTTATAGCTCTTTGGCTGGGATGTTGCAGCATTAAACAGCCAGACAAAAATATAAATGAATGTGAATGTCTGTGTTGCAACAAAACTTTAGATGTGAGGAATGAAGCTTACGTTTTATAGACTATTCTTTTGATTTCTCTATCATTTAAAATGTAAAAACCATTCTTAGCTCACGGGCTTTAAAAAATATACACAGCAGACAGGATTTGGCCCAAGGGCTATAGTTCACTGATCCCTGATCTAGAGTCAGGATTGTTAGGTGCGCGTGCCCAACATCGTGCTCCTGTTCCCCTAGCTAGCTAGATATTAATGAGGAAACAAAAGCAGGGACCTCAGACATTGCTGAGCATGGTCAGCTGGGGACACAGAACCTCTTTGTTTCACCAGGAAATGGAAGCTTCACACGTCCATTCCCCAAAGATCCAAAGAGAAATTAGAGCAAGCGCAATGAAGTCAGAATGAGGCAATAGAGGTACTTAACCATATAGGGCTGTCAGTGTAACCTGAGAAAAAGTGATGGCTAGGGGTGGAGTCAATGCAAGCCCATAAAATCTTGGGAAGATAACTAGTTACTTTGAAAAAGCTCCTGCTTAAAATCTCAATCAATCTCTCTCTCTCTCTCTCTCTCTCTCTCTCTCTCTCTCTCTCTCTCTCTCTCTCTCTCTCTCTCTCTCTCTCTCCTGTTCTCCATATAGTAGCTGCGGCCCCAGCAGCTTCGTTCACTGGCTATATGGACTACAAACTCAGGCTCCTGAAGGGAGCCTGGGCACTGCAACACAGCAATGGATTGCGGCTGGGACAAGCTAAGCCGGCCAAATGCTGGACTGGGACTAAACTTTAATGTGGCACAGGATCTTTGGACACCGACTGTATTTCTGGCCCTGATTTTAAATGGTGGGACAGATAGGAATGGGCCTTCAGAGGGGCATCCTTTTAATTTTTCATCACAAATAAATATTACCACCAGACGTCATCCTCCTTAGTAGGTTCCTGGAAATGGCTTATTCTCATGGACTCTTCAGGAACCCCTCTTCCACTGCCAACGCTATGACTCAATAGAGATTATTTTATCATTCTTATAATGCTATGAGATTTTACCCATTTTAATTATTAGGTAACTGAGTCTTAGAGAAAGTAACTTTTGCAAGGTCACTTGCCTACCAAATGGCAATAACACTTTTAATGAATTAACAAAATTTGACTTGGATTCATATAACACCTCTCTTCACTAGGCAGGTATTCTCAACTCATTGGCCTCTCTTAACTTTAATTTCCACAAGATTAAGAATGATAATAATATGTATCTTCATATAGCTATTGTGCATTTTATAAACTGTGATGTTTTATCTCTACTCATCCCCCAAAGTAGTCACATGGTTTTCTCCCTCGCTTATTCAGGTCTTTGCTTAATTTCACCAAATCAAGAAGCGTTGGTTTTTTTTTTTCCCTGACAATCCTATATAAACAGCACCTCCTGTGATATGATGCTTTTTCCTCATAACACTTTTTACACTTGTTACAACTTTATTTGATTACCATCTGTCTTGCCTCACAAGAACACCATGAAAAACACCATGAGAAAATCAACTGTTTAAGCTCCTGTTGTATCCCCAACACCTTGAACAGTGTCTGGCAGAAATATTTTAAAGTAATTATTAAATAAATACACACAAGGCATAACTTTGATGTAATATTTTCCTGTTTTTCATTTTAGCAAAAACTTTTAATAGAAAATCTATCTCTTAGACCCATTCTTTTAAAAGAGAATAGACAGCCCTGAAGCAGCCATGCTAATAAGCATTGTAAGTACAAGAACTCTCCTGCTTCTGAAAAAGAAGACATCTGCAAGCCATTGTATTATTTTTTGTGTGTGTGTTAATTCTCACCCGAGGATATTTTTCTGTTGAAATTTAGAGAGAGTGGAAGAGAGAGGGAAGACGGAGAGAAACATCAATGTGAGAGAAACACATCAATTGGTTGCCTCCCACATGTGCCCAAACCAGCCCCGGGTTAGGGAGGAGCTTGCAACTGAGGTACATGCCCTTGACTGTCATTGAACCTGGGACCTTTCAGTCCACAAGCTGATGCTCTATCCACTGAACTAAATTGGCTCAGGGCCTATTTTATTTTTAAGAAGAAATTGGTTGACTTTACTTTTATGAGTTAAAAAAGCTCTTGAATTCCATTGAACTGTGCCATATGGATTTATAGTAACACCAATATTCATTCAGCAAAGAAGTAATTTTACAGTCTTAAAAACTGTTGGTTGAATTGGAAGCTTTCTCTAAAGGTTAATTAACCCACATCTTGATATGTTGTCAGTTATTAGTAACAACTAACTTCTTGTTCTGAGATTCTGATCCTAATTTCTTCAAGTCATGTTACTTTGGTATAATTCTTGGACATGTCCACTTTTTCAGGGTTTTAAATTTTTTATTCAACTAGCACTACCTTTTTAATGCCCCCTATGCAACACCCTATATTTGTGTCTATGTGATTTCCCAAATGTTCCCTGAAACTTTTTCATTTGATATCTTCTTCTACTTCTTCCTGGTTATTGACTTACATTTATTGAAATGTGTTTTCATCCTTTTGTTATTCTTTCATTCCTTAGAATTCCAAATTGCAACATTTAGTTATTAAATCCATAAATATTTTTTTTAATTTTACATTTTTGTGAGATAAAGGTTGTAAAAGAAATTCTAAAGGTACTTTGTCTTACTTATTTTTTTCTTTCCATCATAACCCAGAGATTCATTACATAATAATTTCTCTCTACTATAATGTACCTGGACAAATTTATTATGTAAATGTATATAAATATACATTATAAACATATGACAGTATCCTTATATACCTAAGAACAGAATTTGATCTAATGTTTTCTAAAAGAGACTAGCAGCAAATTTATCACTGTCCTATTGGAAATTCTTCAATGGACAATGCTATATTTTGGAACATTAATTGAGATGTGGCATTCTATGAAAATAACTAAGAACTCCATTCTGTGAAAATATTAACCAAGTTAGGACATTACTTAAAAACATAATGCTTGAACTTAAAAATGCATGAAAAGCTATAATGGCTGTAATAACTTTTTTTAAAAAGCCATCCCAATCATGAAAATAAAAAGCAACATAAGTTATAGTTCAAATTAATAATTTGTTTCCTAAATATCCACTCCATAATTATGTATATTATCCCAAGTCATCCTGTGTGGTTTGTACGTACACTTACGTTTGTTTTAAACTGATAGCTGCAAAATGAACAAATTCCAAAAGCTTCACAATGAAAGAAATTTAGTAAATGTATTGACCTTAGTCTTACTTGCAGTGATATTGAGAAGAAAAACTTATTGATTTTCATGAAGTCTTATGCATATTATCAAGATGGGACAATTAATGGCAAACAATGAGTACTTGCCAAAATTAAGTTTTGTTATTTTATCATTTACTGATAGGCTCAAACATGAAAGAGACATGAGTTTTATTTTTTTTAAATATATATTTTATTGATTTTTTACAAAGAGGAAGGAAGAGGATAGAAAGTCAGAAACATCGATGAGAGAGAAACATTGATCAGCTGCCTCTTGCACACCCCCTACTGGAGATGTGCCCGCAGCCAAGGTACATGCCCTTGACCGGAATCAAACCCAGGACCTTTTTCAGTCCAAAGGCCAACACACTATCACTGAGCCAAACTGGTTTCAGCAGAGGCATGAGTTTTAATAGCAAGCATGCTACAGGACCTATGGCAGATCAATATTTGTTTCCTGTACACTTTTTGATGCTTTTAGGAAAAATTAAAACTTTACCTTCATTATACTTGTTTCTAGATTGACTTCAGAGAACTAGGGCTACCTGTGCCCAGGATCATTCTTTAAAAAACAAACAGAAAATTAGAAAATTCTGCTCTTCAGTAATAGCTCATCTATGTCAGTCCTTAATTTTGGTCTTATGAGCTCAGGTTCATAATTTTCAATTCTTCTTATGTAATTTTATAGCTGTGTTTTCTCACCCAATCCACACATGAATTCATAATACATTTATTGAGAGGGTACGATATGCTAGGTTCTAAAAGTATATAGATTAATTTTACTGTTCCTGGCCATAGGAATTGTACAGTGAGATTAAACAGATAAAAAGGACTCAACATAATATTAGCAGAAAATTCTTCTAGGGGAAAAAATGTATAATGTAATCATGATTACAGAAAGCCCAAATATTTTATGAATAGTTTAAATTTCAAATAATTTTATACACAAAACTATGTATCTATGCAAAACCTGAATATTCATAAAAACATTGCAAACTAATATCACAAAACTCAACATCTCTAATTTTGAGAATTAGTATTTGTGTCTGGCTAAGTGGTTGAATGTCAACCTATGAACCAGGAGGTCACAGTTCGATTCCCAGTTGGGCTACATGCCATGTTTTTGGGCTAGATCCCCTGTAAGGGGCATGCAGGAAGCAGCTGATCAATGATTTTCTCTCATCATTGATGTTTCTCTCTCCTTCTCTCTTCCTCTCTGAGGTCAATAAAAATGTATCTTAAAAAGAAAATAAAATTAGAATATTCACCAACCATTTGTAAAAATAATTTTGCTGCATTCTGCTATGTTTATAGAAACATTAAATTTATAGCATTATATATTTTGTTGACAAATTGATTTGCTTAGCATTTGATCCCAATTTCTCGGAAAAGAAATTCTTTATAAGTAACAGTGGTCCTGCCAGAGTTTTCCCAGACTAGTCATATCTCCAAGACCTGCCAAGTTTTAAGTGTAGTAGAATAAACACAGACACACTTTCATGGAGAGAGTGTGCCAGTTTTTAATCATCCCTTTAATCACCTCCAACATCTGCCAGCTTTTCTGTCTGTGAAAGTGCTGCCACTTTTAGCATGACCCCCAACAGGCAGGTGCACTATACAAAAAGCATGGTGTGGTGCTTTCCAATTGAGTCCCGCTTGGCTTTCAATTGAATGATGGGCCAGCCTGGTTTGGCTGAGATCAGATGGGTAACTCCCCTCCCCCAGCATTTAATGTGACAACACTGCAGTAGAACTGTCTAGGAGCCCCTGAACTAAAACAACATAAAGGAGGAACATCTGAAGAGAAGGTTCAAAATGCAGAAGGATAAAAATAGTGTGAGGTAGGTGGACACTAATACAGATGTGAATAAAAACAAATAAACTGCAGGAACTATACAAGATTCACCAGTAAATCAGATGCCTTTGTTTAAAATAGCAATTCGGATTGCCAAGTAACCAGGTATAATAAAGTGTTCTCTAGACAGTTTACAAATCAGACAGATTCAAAGAGTGAGCTCCTACTGGGAGCTTGACTTAGAATAAATCCTGCCTGAGTACCCTGAAATTCTGAGTTTAAGTAATCAATTAGTATTGATTTTTCACTTTTGTTCTGCCAACATTTGGTAATTCCCTAGGTCACCTAGCCTTACCATTCGAGCCAAAGTCAATAAAGAACTTATTCATTCATTAGAATCTGTAGAAGTAGAATGTAATGCTGAAAAATTACATTTAAGAATTTCTATATATGAACTATCTCTCATGGGAAACAAACAAAAAAAGATTTTCTATAGTAAATATCAAACATTGTGTGTGAGTTTTAATGTCCATGATAAATCTATTTTAAGGACACAAGGATATAATTAAGGATAAAAGTATGCCTTATAAGGGACAAATTTTGTTTATTTGAATTGTATTATTGTAAGATAAAAGTAACTTAAAAAGAATTAAACAGCAATATTTGTTTTATTTTATAGCAGGATTGTGAATATTAACTCGGTCATATACTAACAATCATGAATCATTGTCATTATTTTTATTATCATTCTTGGAAATACCAGATACAAATAGAGCATTATAGTCTGGCCTCTATCAGCCAAGTTCCTTCCGATGATAAGCTGCTGTAAACACATAGAAGTAAAGATTTCTACCGTAATGTTGAAGCTCCCAGTTTGTCTTTTCATTAAAACTAGTGCTTGTGAAAACATCTTGATTAACCAAAAACAGTTTAAGTTCTTACTTATTATATTTGCCCTAAGTATTCTCTTTAATTTTCATTCAAAAATACCAGAATGCTTTACAGTGCTTTTCATATGCAAAAAAATTTTGGTCAATGATTTTTAACCCTTTACATCTCATAAGACAGATAAACTATTAAAATTCTACAGCACACTAAATAAATTTTTTGCAGAGCTAACAAAAGAAGTTATGATTTTGATTGATTTATAAAAGAAATAATCATAATTATCTACTTTTTTTGCTTCAAAGTGACTTTTTAAAAAATCAGGTGCCTATACTGGTATATAAGGTACCAAAAATTAACCAATCAGATGCATCCAAATTATGAGCTATGATGAATAAGATGCAACTCATATGATCTACTAGTGGCCCAGTGCACAAAATTTGTGCACATTAAAAAGGAATTAATTAGAGAACATATTTTAATATTGCTGTTTGCCCTTTCTCTATAATAGAAGTATCAGAAATGAAAGGAAATTCGTAAAATGTATATGAAAATCTCCTTCAGGTCAGAGTCTGGGAGGCACTGCAGGACCCAGAGTCAAACCCCTGCCCACCCACGTGCGCCTTGAAATTGTGCAAAACTCATACACAGCCAGTCCCACCCCCATCAAGCCCTGCAGGATGGGGGTGCAGCTGCAGGTCCCTCGGCCTGGCACTGGGTAGCGGGTGTGAACTCAGGACTCCCAGCCCTAGCACCAGGTTGGAGGGACTGGGCCTCAGTCCCCAGGCCTTGGCACCGGGGTGGGTGGCACAGCCTCGGGTCCCCTAGCCCTGGCATGACAGCATGACAGCGTGATGGCATAATGACCATTTGCATATTAGCTCTTTATTATATAGGATATGTTTATGATTCAAGACAGAGTATTTATACCAGAGGACAATTGTCGTGTTGGCTGTTGTCATTTTTTTAATTTGACAATCTTTCTAAGAGAAAAGAAGTCAGTGCCTCTGACTAAATAGTCAATATTTTATGTTTAAAAAATTCTAGAAGCACAATAGTTAAAAATCACTGCTCTAGCCTTATCAATTACTTCCAATAATGTATCAAATTAGTTTAATGATATAAAGATGGCAAATGTTGCCCCAGAATTTTTGATAAATTAATAATTCTCTATCAGCAATTATTTTCTAAATGGTTATAAATTACTTTTTTTGAGTCATTTGCTGATTTCTACCTGGAAACCTCTTTGAGGGATGCTATTGGTATACAGTCTTAAATCACATTCTTACTGCTTTCTGTGATTCAGTGTGTGAAACTCTCAATGATTATGGAACATTCCTGGATTTTCTGTATCCTTATCACTAGCCATAGCCTTTTTGCATTGCTTTTGCATTTACAGAAATTTTCTCACCTGATTTCTATTCTATCCTCATATTAGGCATTTCCTCTATTTCACTCAAGAGAAAGCAGATACAAGAAGATTAAGTAAAACCAAGATGTAAAGATATTACTTGCAGAATCCAGATTAGAACCCATCACTTTCTCCTCTAAATCATTTCCCATTGGCTCTACCTGAATTACCCTTAAAGGATAATTCCTCCTATAAACTCCTTAGATTTTCTGGTGAGGTTATAGAGAAAAGGGAACCTAAGTACACTGTTGGTGGGGAGGCAGACTAATGTGACCATTATGAAAAATAGTACGGAATTTCCTCCAAAAATTAAATATGGAACTGCCATTTTGACCCAGTGATCCCACTCTAGGATTATACATCCTAAGAAACCCAAAACACCAATCAGAAAGAATGTATGCACCCCTACGTTGATAGCATCACAATTTACAATAGCTAAGATCTGAAAATATCCCAAGTGTCCATCAGAAGATGAGTGCACAAAAAAACTGTGGTACATTTATACCATGGAATACTATGCAGCAGTAAAAAAAAGAATCCCTTACTTTTTGAGACAGCATAGAGGAACATGAAGAGTATCATGCTAAGTGAAATAAGTCAGTCAGAAAAAGACAAGTAGCAAATGATTGCACCCATATGTGGAATCTAAGTAACAAAATAAACTGATGAACAGAGTGGATCCAGAGACATGAAACAGAGTGTGGAATCTCTAAAGGAAGGCAATGGGAGGATGGGCGGGTGGGAGGTAATCAAGCAAAGACCTTATATGCATATATGCATGGCCCATTGACACAGACAATAGGGTACTGAAGGCCTGGGGTGAAGGGTGGGGGCAGGCTGGAAGGGGTCAATGGGAGAAAAAAGGAGACTTATGTAATACTTCCAACAATAAAGAATTATTAAAATAAATAAATAAATAAACGCATTAGGTCCATAAATTCAATGACCTTTAGCTACACAATCTCAATTTGGAACAATGAAGATAACTAGCATTATACTCAACTTGAAAAATCAACTTATGAATATTAACTTACAAAGTTAACAAAATGCTAGATCATATAACCAAGATTTTCTTCTTTTACATAAACTAATATGTTCATGTCAAATTGGATTTTCCAAAAATGACCATATATCTTACATTTCCATTGTAATTTTTTTAAAAGAATTTTAAGTTGTGGGGGGGAGGTTAAGACTTGAAGGAAATATATGACAAATATTTGTCTCAAGTTTCTCTAATTAGAAACCATTAAAAAACCACATGTGGATTTTCCAAATCTATATAATGTCATTCAAAGTACATATTTTTAAACAATTCTTTCATGCTTATGGATTTTTGTTTTTGTCATACCAAGTAATTCATTCCTATATTAAGACTGACATTTTGAATCATGAGATATTTTTATCAAATAGAAAATTAAATGATTGACTATCTCAACACTTTCATTTCACAAATACAAAATGCGGATTTCAAAGACAGATTAAAAAGTGTTTTTTGTGTGACTCTAAATAGTATTTTCTGCTTTTTCAAAACAGGAAAAAAAAATTAAGTGAGGGTTTGTGTGGCATACAAGTGAACACAATTAAGGAAACCCTCATTGTTGTCTTCTGAATAGACTTGTCACATTACTATTCACAGCTTTGTCTAGTGACAGTGGAATATCAAAAAGATACTGAACAATATAGCAAAAATCTATTGTGCCACTGAGATCTAATCTTTGTCTGAATGTAATTGCCTTATTAAAAGATTTGCAAGCTTACTCTTTCTGTGGTTCTAAAATAAGCCAAGAAAAACCATGCTGTAAAACTGCAACTGTAGTCCCTATGATATGACAACAGCATGTAAGTCAAACTGAAAATTAAAACACCATCCCATGGTCCCCAAGCTGTGGGATGGATGCTTCTAGTCCTATAATTATCCCTAGTGGTATGAATGGCATTTGGAAGACTTTCTTCCCATGAACTTAGCTTATAATGCCTCAGGAACTGCTTATGTAAATAGGCATATCTCATTTAGATTGTAATTTATGTTATGTGGCAGTGTCTGCTTCTTACTACCTGTTCATTATAGCTAATAGATTCAGGATCAGCTCCTTTGTCTTTTCCCCTCTTTTCACCTAAAACACCTTGCTCTGAGCCTTCCTAAGGGGGGAACAGTCCCATTGTTCAGTGCAAGTGAAGAAGTAATTGCACATCCTGATGCCAATACCCATCACAAATTGATATTTTTAGTAAATAGCACAAGTGCATGAATCTTCTTTTTCTTTTTATTTCTTTTTCCTCCTCCAGGCTATTTCTTTTTTCATATGCTGTAATAATTTACTTTTATGATTTTGTGAAAGGTATGGCTTCCCATTCCCCTCACTCCCTTCAGTCAGATATAATAAGACATGATACAGGTTTCACACTGATAATAGCATTAATTCACTTTGGCTGGGGCCTCAAATCCCTATTCTTCATAGAGAAATGAACAACCACCAATTTTATTTTTCTATAATATAACTATATACTTCAGGATACTATAGCCAGTTTTACAAAACCCCTTGATTAAGAGTGGATTGAGGTAGGGAAAGGGGGGTGGGCTGTTTATAGATTAATGTATATTTCAGCAAAGTGTAAGTTAGAAGAATTTTTTGTGATTCATCCATCTTGATCGTTTTTTGGTGTATACATAAGATATGTATAAAATGTTGACATGTAAATTAGAGTTTTCCTTCAATATTCTCTTTGCACATTAATGGGATCAATTTATTCACATAATTGTGCATTTGTAATCACTAATTTGCCAAAATGAAAGTATGAAGTTAAGCTTACTCAGAAACTATGACTCTTCACTATAATCACTATGAAACATCAATTCAACTATAAAATTACATTTGAGCTCATCTTCAAAACACAGTAATTTGATATATCACTGCATAAAGTGGGATTTATTCCATGAAAGTATTAGCAAAATTCCAAGAGTAGAAGCTTGTTTATAATACTACGCTTCTCCTTACAAAAATCTAGATTTTTGTTAGCTGTTATAGAAATTGGGATTACATAACTTCCCTTAAAAGAGCATTTTTATTCAAATTATAGGAATATGAATGAAGGCCAAAAATAATTGCATGTAATTTTTATATGCTAATTTATATGTACCTTCACATCTAAATAGCAGCAATTTAAACACAATTATTGGTTCCCAATAGAGAGGCATTTCTTGATTTTTTTTTCAATTTCTTTTTCCTCAAATCCTCACCAGATCTCCAGTGTACAGCTTATAATGAAGTTGGGAGGCAGAAGCATAAGACTATAATATATTAACAGTCTCACAATATGTGAATGTCCAACTATTAGTGATCTTGAAGAAGAATGAGGTAAATTCTGCTTTCTAGTTTGATTAACCCAAGTTTGTCAAATTCATAATAAACTATTGTCCAGTTGAAGCAAAAGTAATGTGATGAAATATTGGACCCCTAACTGTATGTGATTCTAGCAAAGCCATTCATTCATTCTCTTTCCAGAATCTCTTGGATTAGCTGGGAAACTATAAAAGGAATGTAAGCAAAAAGGAATGTGCATTCTACCTTGTCTCACTTCCACTCCACTCTACACTGTCACATGGTTTAACTACATTAAACACTTAATATCCTAGGTGTGGGGCCTGGTTACAGAGTTTAGACAGGTTCAAGGCTTGGACTAATGAGAGGGCACAGTCCTCCCATGGCCACGTCCCAACTTGGAGGGCAGAGTCTTTCCAGCACAATGATAGCCAACAGCTATAGTTGTAAGCTTGAACCTATGGTCCGAACACGTGGCCCCACGTGCCTGAGTGATATAGGCTCCAAGTAAACAAAGCTGGATCAGGTGCATGTAATTGAGTAGGATCGAAACTCAGGAGAATGTTGTAAACATCTTGACCACGCCCTTCCTTTGCCTCGTGGCATCTGGCTACAGAATAAAGACTGGGCTTGTGCGCCCTGGCACTGTATCTGGGAGAAGCAGCGTCCCACTGAGACCAGCTTTCATTCTCTTGCCTGTCTTTTCTTAGCCTCTCAGCTGCCTTCTCTCAGAGTCACATAAGGCGCCCTGAGGCTGAATATGCCAGGGCCATGCCAGGTCACCACACCTAGGTATCCAAACTCAGACCATTCAAATGTAAAAAGAGGAGGCTATTGGTAATTATACCAAGACAACAACTTTAAATAGAAGTGTCTCCTGAAAACTAGGAAGTGTGAGAACTATGTACTTCCACCCCAAACCCCCCATTTTCAGGGTGAAAAAAGTGAAGGGATTGCCAGAGGGAAAAGAGGTGCAGAAAGTAAGAGAGGGTAAAGAGGGGATAAATAGTGATGGAAGGAGACTTGACTTAGGATGGTAAACACACAGTACAATATACAGATGATATATTACAGAATTGTAACCTTGGATATTATTTCATTATGGGCAACTATATTTACCGACATAGTTCATCCCTAGCTAATAAGTTTATAGTCCCCAATTACTTTACCATGAAGGTAAACACAGTCTTTTTTATTCAAACCAGAATCTTACCAAAGATCTAGGGCAGTCATAATTTCTCCCATATGTATAGAGACCATGCATAATAAAAATGAGATCAGAATAATAACACATAAAGCAAAAGGGCTTTTGTTGCCGATCTAGAGCTATGAAACTCACTACCTCAAAACTTAGTGCCTAAAACAGGAACTATTTTATTATATCTCAATTTTGTGGGTCAGAAATGTCCGGTGTCCTGGGGCGGGCCCAGGCCGAGCCCTGGGGCCTTGCGGGTTCGGACCGGCATGAGATGTTTGACTGCCCTGGGATTTCAGTGACCTTTACACACCCTGTTTTGGAAAGTCCTTAACTTCCTTATACATCTGCCAGCGCAGTCGCAATGGAAAACCCACCAACCGTGGGGGGGGGGGGGTAATAAAAGGACCCTGTCCCAGGCACAGGGCGCGGCTTCCAGGGCTCCATTGCCCCCCTCCCCAGCCCCCCCAGCCTGTGAACCCGCCTGGAGACCCCCCAATAAAGCCTGATCAGTTAGCTCACTTATTGGGACTCCCTGCTTGCAGTTTCTCTCACGGAGGCGTAGAACCTTACAAGAAATTCAGGCACAATTTGGCTGGCCACCTCTTTTCCACGTGGCATCAACAAGAGTTACTCAGACATTCAGTGAGCTTTTGGTAGGTTTAGCTGGCTTCACTTGTTTCCGTACAACTTGATGGGGGTGGCTAAAAGAATGAAGGTTTGGGGTGGGGCGGGAGCTGGGTGGAAGGGGACAGTAGGGGAGTAATGGGGGACATTTGTAATACTTTCAACAATAAAAATAATAAAATAAATAAAACAAAAGGCTGGGCTCAGCAGGAACCCTCTGAATCCAGGAGCCGCGGAGCCTCTCCCTGTGATATCTCCTCCTGAGGATTCAGGTTGTTCTCTAGGATGACAGTATTTCACACACTTCAGACACCTACTAAGTACCCAACTTATCCTTCACAACAATCCTAGGAGGTAACTATTAATAGGACTATCCATTTCATGGATAAGGAAACCAAAAGGTCTCAATTTTTTTCAAGTTCACACAGCAAACTAGTAGTCGAGCTGTGACTTGAACCAATACAATCTGATCTAGAACCTGTCCTCCAAACCACTGTATCATACTGCCTCCAACTCTAATATGTGGCCATCACAACTGCCACAGCCTTGCAACAAAATACAATTTATTCCCTGTGAGCTTTTCCCAAAAATCTCTTCTCACCATGAGAGGGATTCTGAGGCCAAATGCTAAGATGACAAAGTATTCTCTTGTGCCATTGCACTTATAGTTTCAATGCTTGAGACAAAGTTTGGACTAATAAGAGGGCACAGTAACAAAAAATATTACTTGTTCATACTAAGAATATTTACATTGACAAATCAATATTTAGACTCAAGGCATGATGTTCTGCTTGGGACAGCAGAAGAGAAGAGGAAAGAGGCAGGGGGACAGAAAGGATCTGAAATGAAACCTGTATCCTAAAACAGGTCAGGTCCTAGGGAAACCATCCTGGTGGCAGAAATAGAGCCATGTAAAGATTGTCTTATCCTACATGCATGCCTTTGGCATTCTCAGTCCACTAATTGGAGGTCAGATTCAGGAAATACAGGAAGCAAACAATAATGAGGAATTAGATGAACTAGATGTCAGAAAGGCAGGAATTCATTGTTCAGCATGGAATTATCCTAGAGGCCAGCTGAGGGGGGCAACCAAGAATATAAGATCCAAGGTGTAAGTGAACTTTATCGACTATACAAACACAGAGTGGGGATGTTACAAAGGAGGTCCTGAGAACATTACACCCTGAACATCCAGAGGTATTTGTACCTGTTGTCAGGGTTCTCCAGAGAATTAGAACCAAGAGAAGATTAGATGTGGTGAGCCCGCATGGCCACGGCATGCTCAGCCCCAGGGTGCCTTACGTGCCACGCCAGCTCAGCCAGGTTCAGTGACCCTGAGAGGGGGCGGCTGAAAGGCTTAGAAAAGACAGGCAAGAGAATGAAAGCTGGTCTCAGTGGGACGCTGCCTCCTGAGAGGCAGTGCCATGGACAACAAGCCGTGTCTTTATTTTATAGCAGATGCCATGAGGCAAAGGAAAGGCATGGGCAAGATGTTTACAACATTCTCCTGAGTTTATTTCCTACTTAACTACATGCACCTGATCAAGCTTTGTTTACTTGCAGCCTACATCACTCAGGCCACGTGTTGGGAATATAGATTCAAGTTTACAACTACAGCTGTTGGCTATCATTGTGCTGGGAAGACTCTGCCCTCCAAGCTGGGACTTGCACGTGGCCACCAGAGGACTGTGCCCTCTCATCAGTCCAAGACTTAAACCTGTCCAAACACTGTAGCCACACCCTACAATTAGATAGATAGGTAGATAGGTGATGCTAGATAGATAGATGATAGATGATTGATAGATAGATAGATAGATAGATAGATAGATAGATAGATAGATAGATTTTAAGGAATTGCCTTACGCACTTGTTGGGGCTGGCAAGTCTAAAATTTGAAATCTGGAAACTCAGGCAGGATTTCTCTGTCAAAATCTTAAGACCATTACTTCTTTCCTGAATAATGTCAATTTGGGGTCCTAAGATCACTAAGTGGATGAAGTACACTCACATAACCTAGGGCAATGTTTAATGATTGACCAAATAACTGGGCACCATGGCCTTGCCAAGCTAGCACGTAAAATCTAGCCATCGCAGTCTTTTGAGACTTTAGATTCTACACCTGATTACTAAGAGGGAAATGCATGGAGCACAAAGGAGGATTTGCCTCAGCGAAGGAAGTCCCAGGCTGAGAAGAGAGAAACAGACTGGTGTAAGAATCATCAATCTTTCCTTGAGAAACTAGTGAAATGAGAGGCAATATAGAGTAATTTAGAGGGCTGTGGTTATTAAATGTTAACTTAAATAAGAATCACCTGGAGCCCTAGAGGCTTCAGCTCAGTGGATAGAGTGTCTGCCTGTGGACTGAAGGGTCCTAGGTTCAATTCCGGTCAAGGGCACATGCCCGGGTTGTGGGGTCAATCCCCCATTGGAGAGGACAGCCAATCAATGATTCTTTCATCGTTGATGTTTCCATCTCTCTCTCCCTTATCCTTCCTCTCTGAAATCAATAAAACTATATATTTTTTTAAAGAATCACCTGAAGAATTTGCTAAAAGTACAAATTTTGATTCTGAAAATTTGTGCTGGAATCTACATTTTAACACTTATCCTAAATGCTGCGGATGTAGGTCACCTAAAGGTGACACGGAGGAAAAATTAAAATTAATAATGACATTTATAACACAACTATAGAGAATTCCTGGACGTAACACAACCTCAGTGAGACGAGCTTCGCCCCCTTCAATGACAGAATGACCAGCTAGAACTGAATCCCATCATGCCACAGAATAAAGATACTCGCCGTCAAACAAAAGGAAATGATAGCCTACACGTGCCAACAAATTTAATTTCAGAATAGCCATTTTTGAATGTACAAATGGATTCAGAACAAGTCACAATTGAAAGCCAATTCAGGATATGGCCTGTACCCTCCCATTTGTTTGTGGTAATAAAATTAGAGCGCATCACAGAGAAAAAGAACAAAGTAACTGCAGTGCTAAGTGGACAGTTTGTTCTCTGAGCCCAGTGTTCCAAACTGCTGTTTGTGACCGAACAACTGCTTTCCGTTCGCCAAATGAGATGCTCACCAGCTTGAATGACTTACATGGACATATTAGAATGCAGGCATACCAAAGACAAAGTTTCTGACAGAAGATGAGCTTGAAATAAAATTTTAATTAAATTACTGTGGGTAATGGAGACTGAAAAGTAGAATCAAACTTTTTTTATAAGACACAGTATTATTATCATTATGGGTTTAAGTAACCCTTCAAGTAGAAAAATAAAAACATCTTCCTCTTTTAACTTCCTCTTTTAATTTGTACCTGCCATCCAAGGACCTGTAACCAGTTTTTGATTATTTAGAATCACTGAATTCTAGAATCTTCTCTTTACAAGTGGGTTTGATAGTAAATCCAAACACCTAAGCCCTCTGCGTAATACATTGGCAAAAGGTCTTCTAACCTCACTTTAAAAACTCTGATAATGAGACAGTAACTCCCTTGTATATTTAACAACCTTATTGGAGAGTTCTTCTCTTGGATGTATTCTGTTTATGTCTCCCTTCTTTCCCCCTACAGCACCTCTTATCCCCACTCCATCCTACATCTATCTCCCCACAAACAGAAATACACATACACATACACCCACAGACCACATCTCACACATGCTCCAATCTCCTAGGACCTTTTAAAACGTTGACCAAAGAAGCAGACAAGCAGGGCTAGAAAAGATTTCTGATTCCCCTCAAGAATAATAATATGGATTCCACATGGTAATCATCTATTAAGTTTAGAATATTAATATTTTACTTAATGCATGGGAAATAACTGACTTTCAGCTTACTAGTGATTTCAATCTTTAATCAGAAAAGAGACTAGAGCTAAAACGACATAAGGCAAATGTTTTCAGGCATTATAAATTTTTTCACCCCAAAATTTGCTTCTTCATAGTGAAGGCCTCTACGATGGTGGGAACAATGAAATATAATTTGATATTAGAAAAACTATGAGATTTCTGAATAGCCAAATTACACAGCTCCTCACTACAAAAGGAAACACTTTACAACAGAACCTTTGGTGATACTTTTCTTTAAAATGAATACTCAGATCCTGTACATTGTCACTCCAACACACAAAAAAAATGGGGCATTGCAGTGAGTCAGGGTTCTTCGTGTCTTCTGTGCATCTAATTAGTGTCCTAACACATCATAATAGATGAGTAAATGTTAGATAAGATTTAACATTATTTTTAAAATTTTTTATCTATACTTAAAAGTTTTACCTTGTAAAAATGGGTTTCTCTAATATGCTATTTTATATATAATATGAATATTTCCTAGTAGAAAGAATATTAATTTTTTACAACCTGACACCCCATGTGGTTAGTAAAATAGCATTGTTTACTGGCATTTCTTTAAGATGTTACTAAAAGTTGGCATAACTATATCATAGAGTTCACAATTCTATTTATTTAATACAAAGTAAGTTCACATTGTGAACTTAAAATCTTGACCCAACTGAAGAAAAGTGAATTGGAATCCTGCCTCTACTACTCACCCAACTATGTGACAACGAAACAATTATTTTACTCCTCTGACCTTTAGTTTCTTCATTGGTAAGATAGGGATAAATTATTATTGTTGTAATTAAACTATCTTACAGCATTATTATAAGGATTACAAACATTTTATGTTAATAACACAGTACTTGGTACATACTGAGACTCAGTAAGTTATAGCTGGTATCATTGTTTCTTTTGTAATTCTGAGTGACCAAAATTCAAACAAACAAAAAGATTCAAAACAAAAGTAAAAAGCTTAGTTTCTCTAGTGTTTATGCCAATCTTTGTATTTTAAAAATTGACTATTGAAATATTATATTGATATAAATTGTATTTACTATGTTTCCAGAAAAAACCTTCTATGATAAATATTATAATTTTTAAATAAATGTAAAATGATATAGGAATTATAATACTATGATTTAAATTAAATAATTGAGATTCAGAAAAATCATTGCTTAATCAAAATCACACAGCTCATAAACTGGAAAATCAGAACTCAAGGCAAAATCTCCTGAAACTAGCTTCAGAGTTTTGAGTGAAAAAATAATGATAATCAGAGCAAAAACAAAACAATTTTCCATAAAATAGAAGTGATGCAATATGAGAGCATGAACCAAGAATCTATGAGATTTGTACTCCAAATTATGTGATCATTATCATATATCCCAAGTGAAAAAGATCACTTCTTTCAAATAATATTATATTCCTAAAAAGTTGAAATTAACTCAAATGATATCTAAACATTAAATGTCCTCTTGAATGTTTTCATTATTATTAACTACTAGAGGCCTAGCGCACAAAAATCATGCACAGGAAGGGTCCCTAGGACTGGCTGGCAATCTGGGCCAATCTTTGGGGAGATCAGCAGAGTGATTGGTAGGGCGGGGGGAAGGGGAGTACCCCACTGACACCCAACTTGGCTGGCCTGGGGCCTGTGGACTTAGGGCAGATCCTGCCTTGAGTATCTGACCCCTGGTGGTCAGTGCACATCACAGCGACCAGTTGTTTTGCTGGTCATCCTGCCATTTGGCCAATTTGCATATTAGGCTTCTCTTATATAGGATTTAAACTATAATAATCATGTATTAATTTATCAATATATTAATATTTACTTTTATCCATATAGAATTACATATGTTAATTATGTATTTATCATATGTAAATATATTTATGTGATATATAATATCATATATTTTATACAACATAATATATATAATTATTTTGATTATTACTAGTTAGCCTAAATATTTTTGGAGTCATATAATTATCATTCACTTAATTCATATTCATTAAAGTATGCTCCATAGTCCATTTTATTTTTTGCATTGAATTATTACTTTATGATATCCAATATAAACAATTTCAACACTAGCAATTTAGGAAAAGGAATCATTTTTTCCACTTAAATTCTAGATATTCAGTAAGTGTGTAAGAATACTTCCAAACAGGTTAGTTAGGTTACACAGCAAAAAATAAGATTAATAAATATTTTTTGATTATTTGACTAATCTGTTCATCACCAAATTTTTAAAAAACTACTATCAACTTCAATATTTTCTGCCTATCTTTGAAAGCTAGTCTGAAGAACGAGTATTTTCCCATTTAAAAAGATATTGAACATGCATTTTTATTAATTAAGGACATGCCTCAGATGATAACAAGCAATCACCATTGTGTGAGACAATGTTCATACTTTTAGAGATGTATACTAAGTATGCTGAAGTATGTAAAACTGAAATGACAATGTCTGGAATTGGCTTTAAAATATTTCAGCAAATGTTTACACAACAGAAATGCACACATATGTTCACCAAAAGATATGTACAATCATGTTAACAGTAGCATCAAAGAATAGAAACAACCTGAATGTTCATCAGAAAAATGGGTAAATAATGGCCTATTTATTCAATCAAATACCATATAACAAGAGTAAAGACCCCAGCAAGGTGCTATAGCATGGGTGAATCTCATAAACACAATTTTGAGCAAATGACAGACACAAAAACGTCTATATTATATGATTTCACTTATATGACATTCCAAAAGCAGGTCAAACTAATCTATGGTAATAGAAGGCACCTGGAAGTTGGGAGTAGTGACTGGAAGAGGCACAAAGAAACTTTGGAAGTTCTGCTGATGCTCTGCTTTTCGAGATGGATGCGTACTAGAGATCTGTTGCAGGAGGATTCCTACAAGAACAGGGCTTCCTGCGACCTGAGCAAAGCTCCCTCCCATCTCTGCTGCCTCACTTTCTTCTCTTCTGCCTCGCTCCCTGCCATCTCCCCCACCCCACTTGCTTGCTTCTTTGCAGCTTTGGACCCTTCTTCAGTGCTTGGAATCCTTCTATGCTTTCTTCTGAGCCAGAATATGAAAATTAGCGGCCATCTTGGTTGGGTTAATTTGCATCCTCACTATGATTGGCTGATGGGCATAATCAGTGGGCATGGCTTGTGGGTATAGCAGCAGTATGGTCAATTTGCATATTGTTCTTTTATTAGATAGGATGGTTTGTGTACCTCTTGACAGTGTGTTATGCAGGCAAATGTTTGTATAAAATAATCCCACACAAAAAAATTATGATATGCCCTAACTGGTTTGGCTCAGGGGATAGAGCATCAGCCTGTGGACTGAAAGATCCCAGGTTTAATTCCAGTCAAGGGCATGTACTTTTGTTACAGGCACATCCCCAGTAGAAGGTGTGCAGGAGGCAGCTGTTTGAAGTTTCTCTCTCATTGGTGTTTCTAACACTCTATCCCTCACCCTTTCTCTCTGTAAAAAATAAAAATAAAAATAAACAAATAAATATATATATATATATATATATATATATATATATATATATATATATAATTTATTATGATGCTGGGAAAATCAAGGTGGCAGCATAAGGTACATACCTGTATGTGCTGCCTCTCACAACCACACCAAAATTACAACTAAAAGACAAAATGACTATCACCCAGAACCACGGGAAAGTTGGCTGAGTGGAAGTTCTACAACTAGAAGGAAAGAAAAGAGCACATTGAGACTGTGTAGGAGGTTTAAAGCTGTGGCAAAGCAGAGGTACAGAAGCACATAGAGAGGGCTAGCAATTGAGGATGCAGTTGTCTTTTTCAAGTGGGAGGGAGACACAAGCTCCCAACTTCTCTGAACTCCAGTTTCTGGCAAGACTTTGGGGACCCAGACTCCTAGGGGGAGAAACTGGACTGTCTGGCAACAGCTCAGAAAGTAAGGGTGGCTTTCTCACAGAGGTGCTTGCAGGAATCATTGTTTACTGTACTGGGGTGTGGGACACGGGGACATGGAAACGCAGAGATGCAGAGATGGCTGACTGGCAGCCATCGCTGTTTGCTATGCCCTAGTGATTCCCTGAGACCCTGCCCTGCCCAATTTACAAAACCACTGGTGCTGGGCACAGTGGCTTTTGCATATGAATGGCCTGCCCTTTTGCAACTTAACCTGACAAATTGGAGCTGGATCAGATAGCTCCAAAACTTCCAAACCTCAAACAAAGGAGAAATCTGCAGATCTCACTGTAGTTCCTGCTGGGTGGCCTCAGGCAGTATCTGACCTGCACCTCTTTGAAGATTCAGGAGCTAGTGTACCTATTGGTCAGTGTGAGACGACATCAGATTTCAACTCTCCACATCCATAAGCAAACCCTCAAGAGGCAGATTCACGAGAGGAACCAAGATGGCAGCATAGATAAACACCTATTGTGCTGCCCCGTGCAACAATTCCAAAACAACACCATAACAAGACAAACATCATCCAGAATCACCAGAAAGCTGGCTGAGTGAAAATTCCACATATATAAGTAAAGGTGGGACACTGAGACTAAGAAGAGCAGTGGAGCGCAGCCTTGAAAATATGCACGGAGCCAGAGGTTTGGAGCCTTGGGCGCGCGCGGACTGGAGGGCGGGCAGCAGCAATCCCAGCTGGATTTCTCCAACGGGGAGGGCAGAGACGTCCCACTGCACAGATTCCCCAGTGCCAGGCGAGGTCCAAGGTCTGGGGTATGCACCCTAAAAGCCAGGTGCAGCAGAGGTCTCCTAGTCTGAGGAGAGTCCAGGTAGCTTGGAATAGCAGTTTGCACGCGTAAAGTGCGCGACAGCACAGATGCGTGACTTGCTCCCTGGCGACTTGCTCCCTGGCTCAGGAGACCACCAGACTGCTTTGTTTTAAGACCCTGGGCGAGACTTTGGGTGTGCAGACTCATTTGGGGAGAGGCAGAGTTGTCTGGCAAGGAGTAGAGACCAGCGGCGGCTTTCTCTTGGAGGTGACTACAGCCATTACCACCCAACAGAAAGACCCTTGTGTCGCATAGGATGTAGCTGATGCTGATGCTGCCTGCTCAGCTCAGAGACTCTGCCCATCCAACCTGAACACAGTTTCCCTGCACAGCCAATTGGCCTGGAGGTCAAACCTTCCTAGGGCTAACAACAACAAGCTGGGCTTAAATTCAAAAATACTGTACAACCCATAAAGGATTGCAGTAAGAGTATCCACCTCAGGTAACTGGGGAGGCTGAGCCACTGTCCCTTAGAGGACATCTACCACATAAAGCAGCCACCATGCAGAGACATGGAAAGAAATCAGGTGTGAAAGAAATGGAGGAAAAAAGACGACTAGACATAGAGTTAAAACGACGGTTATAAGGCTTTTCAAGAGGCTCCTAGAAAAGGCTGATGAACTTAATGAGAACTACGAGGAAATGAACAAGACCAATGAGGAAATGAACAAGGCCAACGAGGAAATAAACAAGACTTATGAGAAAATGACTGAGACCTACAAGGAAATGAATGAGACCCACAAGGAAATGAATGAGACCTACGAGGATATGAACGAGACCCTCATGGATATGAAAAAGGACTAATTAGAAATCAATCATACACTGACTGAAATAAAAAATATTACACAAAGCCCTAAAAGCAGTCCAGAGTGCTGCAAGAACCAAGTCAGAGATTTGAAATACAAAGAAGCAAAATCCACTAGGCTGGAAAAGCAAGAAACAAAAAGAATCCAGATAATTGAAGATAGTGTAAGGGGCCTCTGGGACAACCTCAAGCATGCCAAAATCCAAATTATAGGGGTGCCAGAAAAAGAGAGAGAGCAAGGTAATGAAAACCTACTTGAAGAAATAGTGACTGAAAACTTCCCCCACCTGGTGAAAGAAACTGACTTAAAAGCCCAACAAGTACACAGAACCCCAAAATATAGGAATCTAAAGAGGACCACACCAAGACACATCATAATTAAAATGCCAAGAACAAAAGATAAAGAGAGAATATAATAAGCAGCAAGAGAAAAACAGCTACCTATAAGGGAGCACCCATATGATTGTCAGCGGATTTCTCAACAGAAATGATGCAGGCCAGACTGGAGTGGCAAGAAATATTCAAAGTGATGAATAGCAAGAATCTACAGCCAAGATTACCCTATCCAGCAAAGCTATCATTCAGAATTGAAGATCAGATAAAGTGCTTCGCAGATAAGAAAAAGCTAAAGGAGTTCATCACCACCAAACCAATATTATACGAAATGCTGAAAGATGTTCTTTAAGAAGAGGAAGAAGAAAAAGGTAAAAATTTAAATTATGAACAACAAATACACATCTATCAACAAATGCATACAAAAATCAAGTGAATTAATAATCTGGTGAACAGGACAAACTGGTGAATATAACAGAATCATGGACATAGAGCAGGAATGGACTGACAATTCTTGGGGAGAAAAGGGGTGTGGGAAGTGCAGCAAGAGACTAGACAAAAATCTTGCAACAATGGGAGAGGACATTGGGGAGGGGGAGGGGAGGGTAGAGGGTGGGATGGGTACAGGGTGGAGGGGAGCTATAGGGGGACAAAAAAGGGGGAACAATGTAATTAATAAATTGAACAATAAAGATTAAAAAATTAAAAATAAATATACATAAAAAAGAGGCAGACTCAGTGAGCACCAAAGCCCCACTGAATCAAGTCCTGCCCCATAAGGGTGTCTCCAGCACAGCAGTTCTTCCATTATAGACACAGTGGGTCCTCACAGCCAATTGGCCTGGAAGTCAATTCCTCCTAATGTTCCAATAGCAATCAAGGCTAAACTACAACAAGACTGTGCACCCAGCCCACAAAGCTGTGCACCAAGTGTGTCCATCTCAGGTGATTGGGGAGGCTGAGCCACTGGTCCCTATAGGTCACCTACCACACAAAGCCACTCCATCAACACAGGGAAGCAGTCAAAAAGCAGAGACAAAGAAACATGTCAGGAATGAAAGAAATGGAGAATCACAAACTAATGGCTATGGAGTTCAAAACCACAGTTATAGTTACTCAAGAATCTTCTAGAAACTGCAGAGAAACTTAGTGAGACCTCTGAGGAACTTAGTGAGACCTTCAAGGATCTTAATGATAATGCCAAAAAAAAATGGAAAAGGACCAGTAAGAAATTAAGCATACACTGTCTGAAATAGAGAATAATATACAGAAATCCAACAGTAGACTAGAGGACCCCAAGAATCAAACCAAAGATTTGAAATATGAGGAAGCAAAAACACCCAACCAGAAAAACAAAAAGAAAAAAGAACCCAAAATATGAAGATAGTGTAAAGAGTCTCTGGGACAACTTTAAGCATATAAACATCTGAATTATGTGGGTGCCAGAAGAAGAGAGAGATCAAGATACTGAAAACCTATTAGAAGAAATAATGACAGAAAACTTCCCCTACCTGGTGAAAGAAATAGACTTACAAGTCCAGGAAGTGCAGAAAACCCCAAACAAAGGAATCCAGAGAGGATCTCAAAGAGACACATCATAATGAAAATGCCAAGAGCAAAAGACAAAGAGAGAATCTTGAAAGCAGCAAGAGAAAAACAGTTAGTTACCTACAAGAGAGTACCCATATGATTGTCAGCTGATTTCTCAACAGGAACTATACAGGCCAGAAGGGAGTGGCAAGAAATATTCAAAGTGATGAACAGTGAGAACCTACAACCCAGCAAAGCTATCATTCAGAATTGAAGGTCAGATAAAAAGCTTCACAGACAAGAAAAAGCTAAAGGAGTTTATCACCGCCAAATGAAATGCTGAAGGGAATTCTTTAAGAAGAGGAAGAAGAAGAAAAAGGTAAAGATTAAAATTATGAAAAACAAAGTACAACAAATACATATCTATCAATAAGTCAATCTAAAAATCAAATGAATAAAAAAAAACCTGATGAACAGAATAAACTGGTGAATATAATAGAATCAGGGCATAGAAAGGGAGTGGACTGACGTTTCTTGGGGTAAAAGGGGCATGAGGGGTGCAGGAAGAGATTGGACAAAAATCTTACACCTATGGATGAGGACAGTGGCAGGGAGTAAGGGCATGGCGGGATCAGGTGGAGGGGAGCTATGGGAGGGGAGATGAACATCTGTAATAATCTGAACTATAAAGATTTATTTAAAAAAAATTAAAAAATTATGATGCTATCACAGTGAAGTCCTGATAACTAGAATTTGGATGATGGGTATACATGATTCATTTTACTTTTGTATCTGGAAACTTTCGTACTAATCTTAAAAATATAATATCATTGGGTGGGAACCTAAACTTAAAACTTATGAACACTTCAGAAATATAGATTGAAGAAGAATTAAGATGTGGTTTCATAAATACATAGTGCATTGAATTTTGTGGAAATAATTAAGTTTCTGCCGGAATGCTCTTCCCTTTACACATAATTGAATCACCCATCCAGGAGAAATTACCCAGATAATGCAAAAGAAATCACATTGGACTTTCACATTTCTGTATTAAAGGGCCTGAAGAAATGAAACATTGCCATCATTGTAAAAAATATGGACATCTTCCCTGACAGCTGAACAAAATACCTATGTCTAAGTGATTCTTTTTAATGTTTTTTGTGTGCATTCTAAAGACTACTTCTAAAAGATTGGGATGGGGTGGGAAGTAAAAAGTGATGGTGAGTACCTTGAGAGAAGTCTGCTTATAATTCTCAGCGAAGCCACTTCAAATTTAGATGCAGTCAGAGTTGGATAAAATATCATTAGGCTATTGATTTAAGCAGGTAAAGAAAAATTTAGCCTACAAGGAATAGCACAATATTTCATTATGTTAACATGAAGCCTCAAGAGTTTGCTGAGTAGAACCTATTGTGTATGCATGGCCAACACTTTGTCTTTCAAATTAGGCCATTTTCATACCTGCTACGAACTGCGCACTTTCTGAGTGTGTTATTACTTAAGCGTTGCAAGTCTCCAAAGGTATTCTCATAATGGATGAAAAAATCACTGACTTGCCATCTGCCTTTGTTTTACTTATTTGAATGTGCTTTTTACATTATATTGTGTAATCGGAAAACATAATGTCTGAGGTGAGGCTGAAGATGGACAACACTAAGTATTGATTGATTTGTTTTACATTTTGTTGCCATTTGCTAGATTATCTCTACCCTAAAAAGGTTTTAGAGTAGTCAGTTACAGAAGTCAGTTTCTTTTTGAGCAAGCAAGCCTACTTGTTGCTTTGTAATGTTAAAGCTCTAAAGGAATTCACACCTAGCCACAGGGCATATGAATTGTACTTAATAAGACATTATTCTCTGTGAACATTATGATTCTGGGGTCTTACTATTATATGTTCCTTAAAGTTAAAAAATTTAAAAACCTCCCTCCATTCAGTACAAATAAAATAGGCTTAACAGTAAGTAATTGCTGATCATTTTTTGCCAGATATTTTTTATTAGAGTAGCATGGTAACCATTAAAATAGGTTTGCATTTTCTTCAAGAACATTAATTTTCGGATTAAATAAAATACATGGTCTTATTTTAAAGCAGGCTCATTTTATACAATAGACCGATTTTTAAAATGAGCTACCCTACACTTACTGTCATTAGTAAACAATGCATTTAGTCACACAGAAATGCGAGGCTCATACATTTAAAACACTTTAGCATTTTGTTATGCCAGCTGAACCCTCACACAGTGGTGGAACCTAACAAGAGCTACTTACAGGACCAAATGAATATAGGAGACCGATTTTCCATACAGATGCAGCCTCTTTTCTAACCCTTCTAGGACAATGTCAAAATAGTGATTCTTATCTATATATGTTGATCTCCATATACCAGGAAAAGTGAGAAATTGATTGTTATTCACACACTATTATAGAGTTCCATTGAAAGTCTATCAAGTGAGATTTTCTAGACTAGTCTTAGTTCAAGAGCTTATCCTGGAATGTCAGAGGAGCTATTATCAGTTAACCTGTTATGTATGGAGGTAACAATCTACACCATTAACATTATCCTATCATTAATAGCCAACAATTATAAAGCATTTGCAAGGCAATGTCTAAATCCCTCACATGCTTAATCTTATTAAATACTCAAAATAGATTAGATTCCATTTCCCTGTTTTTATTTCTTCTACTCACAGGTAAAGAAACTGAGATTCCAATGGATAAACAAAGTTCTAACCATCATACAGCTAGAAAATGGTAAACTCGGAATTCAAACTAAATCTATCTGACTCTAAGCAGAAAATCATCTTAGCCAACTTTCTAACTTTTAAAAATAATGTCTTGGGTTTTTTCTTTATTTTATGCCTTATATTTTTCTCTGAAACTACAACCCCAGCATTTGCTGGTAAATTAAAAGCTTCGACAATAACTCCAACACAGTTCAAGCACTGGTACAAGTTATTCATAAATAAATGAGTTATTTTATTTTAAGCAATCATCAACTTGTTTCTTTAAGTGGTAAAATAATAAAAATTAGTAGATGCTCAAAGTGTTAAACTTATTAGTTTATATCATAAAGATGATAGTACAGATTTTTAAAAATAATAATGTAGAAATATAATAAGTTTGTAGATAAGGAAGGAGAGTTACAATTTTTAATAGCATTCTGTTGGGTAAAAGCCAGCAGGAATCATCTGGTCCCCTTCTGCCACACCACCGCCAGCTCCGATCCACTCTTCATAAAACACATACACAAAGACAAATAGCCAGCAGAAGCTTCAGCCTTCCAGTAATTCCAATATTATTGTTGGAGATGCCATCTCTGCTTAACTGTCCATCAATAATGAGATACTATCTTATGAAGTCTATTCCATTTTTCAGATAGTTGTAATGACTTGAGTTCTTGCAAAAATAACGCTTGCTCCCCAGTCTCACTAAGATAGGTAAGTAGAATTCAAAATAAATGCTCCGAATAACAATTGAAGCATTAATGAATTTATGTCTCCAATTCCTTGGATGTAGTTTTAATGTAATTTCAGGAGGAACCACAAACAAATACACATTTTTATTGGACATATCTAAGAGGAAGCTCTTCAAAATATTTCACATCTATACCTGTCTCAGGAAAGATCTTTGTGGTTTACCCACTCTTAGAAGTTTTAACTAGAGTGCATATGGTGTATAACTTTTTCACATTAAATATTTTACAACTAGTTTCCTTATAAAATCCTCAATTTTACATAAAATGTATTTGCATATGAACATAGTTTACACATACAATTATAACACTTCAGTTTTCTGAGAGAGAAGATTTGTGTTTTATGGGAATGAGTAATTAGAAGAAAAATAACTCTCCACTTATAATGTTTAAATTAATATAAATCATAGGTATATTTAACATGAATTAATTTCTTTTTTTAATATATTTTATTGATTTTTTACAGAGTGAAAGGGAGAGGGATAGAAAGTCAGAAACATCGATGAGAGAGAGACATCGATCAGCTGCCTCTTGCACGCCCCCTACTGGGGATGTGCCCGCAACCAAGGTACATGCCCTTGACCGGAATCGAACCCTGGACCCTTCAGTCCAGAGTCCAACGCTCTATCCACTGAGCCAAACCGGTCTCGGCAAACATGAATTAATTTCATTTATAAGTTCATATCATGGCTCAATAAGAAGGAAATTAGAAAAAGTCATTTTACCTGTGTTATAATCTCAGATAAATCAACCAATAGCAGTGACATCTGAAAGACCAACATATCTTCCTGGAAAGCAGTTTTTCTTGTTTCAAAATTTACTATTACAATAATAAATTATTGCTTTGTTACTTACTTCTGAATATTCTGCAGATGTAAGGATGGTGAGTAAATTTGTTTTTGCTTGGTTTTGAAACACAGTTCAAAACTCTTAAGTTGTAAATGAATATTTATGCTATTGCTGAACCCATTATATATTCAAGAACTGTTTTACTTTTAAATATATGCTTATTGATTTCAGAGAGAACGTGAGAGGGAGAGAAAAATAGAAACATCAATGATGAAAATCATTAATTGGCTGCCTCTTGCATGCTCCCTACTGGAGATTGAGGCTGCATGTGCCCTTGACCGGAATGGAACCCAGGACTCTTCAGTCCGCAGGCTGAGGCTCTATTCATTGAGCAAACCCAACTAGGGCACAAGAACTGATTTTTGTGTCTTTATTCATTTGAGGTATTCAAGCATCTTGACTCCAGACTGTTTACAGGTTAAACTGGAAAGCAAGTCCAGTTAATTATTTCAAACCTGGAGCCAACTAAACAGGACTAGCTATTTCCCATCCATTTACTACAGGAAATGGTTCCAACAAATTTTCATCAGGCAGCAGAATTGTCATTTTTAGAGCAAAACTGGGCAATGTTTAGTAAAATCAGAGCATTGGCCTGCAGTCTAAAGAGTCCCGTGTTTGATTCTGGCCAAGGGCTCATGCCTAAGCTGCAGGCTGGATTCCCCATCCCCACTCCCCCCAGCAGGGGACATGCAGGAGGTAGCTGATCAGTGATTATTTCTCATCATGAATATTTCTATCTGTCTCTCTCCCTTCCTCTCTGAAATAAACCATATATATATATATATATATATATATATATATATATATATATATATTTGAGACATTTGTTCTGGGAAATATCTTAATATTTATGTAAAGATTAACACTTCAAATTATTCCTGCTGTTAAAAGATAGCAACATCAAAATTTATCACAAAATTTGAGAGTCTGTTTGTGGTTAATACCAGTCAAATGAAAACAAAAATATTTTGAGCTATTTATTTTCAGTTTAAGTTTCAACAAAAAGATAATGTAAGATGTTCCTTAAAGAAATAATTCAGCCAGGACTGGTTTGGCTCAGTGGATAGAGCGTCGGACTGAAGGGTCCCGGGTTCGATTCCGGTCAAGGGCATGTACCTTGGCTGCGGGCACATCCCCGGTGGGGGGCGTGCAGGAGGCAGCTGATCGGTGTCTCTCTCTCATCGATGTTTCTGACTTTCTATCCCTCTCCCTTCTGCTCTGTAAAAAAATCAATAAAATATATTTTAAAAAAAAGAAATAATTCAACTTATGCAAATCATGTCTTTAATATCTAATTATATTTATGTAAATATGATACATTAGTTTTCTAAATTGCTGTAATTCTCTTAAATCATCAAAAATAAGTTTTATTACATACTTCAATGGACACATTTACAATTTTGAAGTATTACACTAAAGAAAAAACTAACCTATGTCTTTTAGACATAAAGTCATTTGAAAAAAAAAATCATTCCAAATCTAAGATATTTCTGTGAATAGGTATTTTCAACAAAACTTTAAAAATGAAAAATGAAAAGTTCTGGGCAATATCTTAATATTTATGTAAAGATTAACATTTCAAATTAGAGCCTAATTTAGCTAGTGCTTTAGATAGTGATTGCTGTACTTTCTCCTTTGCCATAATATTCTGTACTAGAGGTCCATTGCATGAGATTCGTGCGACAGACCTTCCTTCCCCTGGCTGCCAGCACCAGTTTTCCTCCAGCACCCAAAACCCAGGCCTTCACTCTAGCCATCACCTTCAGTCTTCACTCCAGCCAGAGCACTGCTACTATAGCTCCCTCCACCTCCCTCCCTCCCCCTCATAGCAGGCATCCCACCCCGCCCAGCTGCTCCACACCTGCATGTGTGCTGCCCAGAGGCCCAGAGCAGCTGGGGGGCGGGACCACCACCATCTTTTGGGGTTAATTTGCATACTCACTACTGATTGGCTGGTGGGCGTCATGAAGCGATGGTCAATTTGTATATTCCTCTTTTATTAGTGTAGATTGGATGTCGAATGAGAGAGGGATACTGGATTCATGAAGGAAGGAAAAAAATGGAACAAGGACAGGGTGATTAAGAGCAGAAAGGCTGCAGAAAAATTGAGACCTCGAAAAGTCAAGAATTAAAAAAAAAGTAAGAAGCAATAATTATGGAAAAGGAGCCAGAAAACTCTATGAGAAGGAAAAAAAGGAACAAAGAGCATATTACAATTACCCCTAGTTGGGGTATAGAGAAAAGAGATTGGCAATTGTGGAAGAGGTTGTATATTTTCACAGTGAAATATTATAAAACAACCATTAAAATGAACAAATAGCATCTATAAGTAACAACACAGATAAATAAGTAATGTGGAACACAAGAAGACAGGCAAAAGAATGCATATCGTATGATTTCATTTACATAAAGTTAAATACAACTAACATAGTGTGTTAGCAGTTGGATAGTGGACAGAAGGAATAGTTATTGGGAAGGGATACAATCCATACTTCTGGACTTTGATTGATGTTCTATTTTTTTTTTTTACCTGTATAGTGCTTTCATGGGTTATTCTTTGTGTTAAGTCATTGTGCTAAACATTTGTATTTTGCACATTTTTCTAATTCGGTGTTATATTCAAAGTAGAGCAAAACAAAAAGTTTTGGGTAAGGAAAAAAGCAATGAGATAGTGACAAGTCATAAAGCCAAGCACTAAACTTCACCCATATAATTATTAAGAATCGAATACTAATATTATTGCATCTGGATGGGCCTAACAGCCCAGAAAATTTTTTATTTAATTTAAAAAATTAAATGATTAAGTTAAAAAATTTAAAAGGTCAATTTAAACAATGCTTTTTATTGACATAAACAAGACAGATTTTAAATAATTTTTAAATACAAACTACCCAGCATTGGGCTTAATAGGAAATAATAAAAGCATTCCCATTAAATCTGAGATAAGTAAAAACATTCTTTACCACCATTAATGTTGAATACTCATTCTCTGTTAAGATGACATTTGAGCAGAGATTTGAGGAAATAAGAGAGCAAATCACAAGGATATGTGGAAGGAAATCATTGTTGAGGCAACAGTCAATGCAAGTGTATAGTAGAGTGGGAGGTATAAAAATTGGAGTGGAGTAAATAAATGACTATTATTAGTAGACTAGAGGCCCGGTGCACAAAATTCATGCACAGGGGGAGGGGTATCCCTCGGCCAGCCTGCACACTCTCCAATCTGGGACCCCTCAAAGGATGTCTGACTGCCCGTTTAGGGCAGTCAGACATCCCTCTCACAATCCAGGGCTGCTGGATCCAAATTGCTCTCCTGCCTGTCTCCCTGATTGCCCCTAACCACTTCTGCCTGCCAGCCTGATCACTCCCTTAACCACTACCCTGACAGCCTAATTGATGTCTAACTGCTCCCCTGCCAGTCTGTTTGCCCACAACTTCCCTCCTCTGCCAGCCTGGTCACCCCTAACTCCCTTCCCTTGCAAGCTTGATAGTCCCCAACTGCCCTTCCTTGCAGGCCATCTCCCTCCCAACTGCCCACCCCTGCTGGCCATCTTGTGGTGACCATCTTGTATCCACATGGGGGAAGGATCTTTGACCACATGGGGGCTGCCCTCTTGTGTGGTGGAGTGATGGTCAATCTGCAAATTACTCTTTTATTAGATAGGATAGATGCCTGGTGCATGGGTGGGGGCCAGCTGGTTTGCCCTGAAGGGTGTCCTGGATCAGGGTGGGGGTTCCCTTGGGGAGTGGGGCAGCCTGGGTGAGAGGCTTGTGGTGGTTTGCAGGCTGGCCATGACCCCCAGCGACCCAAAGCAGAGGCCCTGGGATCTGGAATTAATTTAATGTTCTACAATTAAAACTTTGTAGCCTGGAGTGGAGCAAGCAGAAGGTGACAGCTATTTCTGTTTAAATTCTATAATTGAAACTTTGTAGCCTAGAGTGGAGGCGTAGGTGCCAGAGCTACAGAAGCTTGGCTTCCTCCATCGCCCGGGCAACCCTACCCTCTGCTCTCTCCAGTTCCATGGCTGCTGCCATTTCTGTTGGAATATATCTTTTATAATTGAAACTTTGTAGCATTGAGTGGAGGCCTAGGCCAGCAATGGAGGAAAGCTTAGCTTCTTCTGTTGCCGGGGAAACCCAAGCCTCCCTCCTGCTCTCAGTGGCCATAGCCATCTTGATGAGGGTTTATTTGCTCCTGATTGGCTGGTAGGTGTGGCTTCTGGGCATGGCTTGATCAGAGATACAGTCAATTTGCATATTACTCTTTTATTAGATAGATATTAGAGGCCTGGTGCATGAATTTGTGCATGTGTAGGGTCTGGCCAGCCTGGCCAGAGGGTGGGAACATGGGTGGTTGGCAGGTCTGCCTGCTGGTCAAACTCCTGATCAAGGGGACAATTTGCTTTTTAGCCTTCTTTATATAGGACTAGTTGCCCAGAGCACAAAATTCGTGCATATTAAAAGGGTATTGATTAGAGGAAATAATTTAATATTGCTATTTGCTCTTTCTCTATAATAGAAGTATCAGAGACTAAAGAAAATTAGTAAAATGTATATGAAAACCTTCCTCTTGTCAGAGTCTGGGGCACACCATGGGACTCAGAGTCAAGTCCCCACTCACTCACATGTGCCTCAAAATCACGTGAGACCCAGACCCAGCTGCCTCCTCCCACCCCCACATTGGGGTAGATCCAGACCCAGCCATCCAGTCCCACCCTTGTCAAACCCCACAGGGCAGGGGCGTCCTTGGGTCCCCTGGCCTAGCACCAGGATGGGGGGCATGGCCTGAGGTCCCCCATCAAGCCCCACCAGGCAGAGGAGCACAGCCTCAGGTCCCCCTGCCCAGCACCGGGAGGGAGGCACAGCCTTAGGTCCCCCGTCAATCCCCACTGGCACGGGGGCACAGGCTCAGGTCCCCTGTGAAGCCCCGCTGGGTGGGGGGCACAGCCTGAGGTCCCCTGGCCTGGTGCTGGGGTGGAGAGTATGGTCTGAGGTCCCCTAGCCTGGTGCTGGTGTGGGGATGCGGCTTGAGGATCCCTGTCAAACCCTGCCATTTGGGGGTGCAGCCTAAGGTCTCCTGTCAAGCCCTGCTGGGTTGGAAGTGTGGCCTGCAGTCCCCCGTCAAGCAGCACCAGGTAGGAGGCATGGCCTGAGGTTTCCCTAGCCTGGAGTTGGGGCGGGGGAAGCAGCCTGAGGTATCCTAGTTCAGCACCAGAATGGGAAGTACACCTTGAAGTCCCCCATCAAGCCCCACTGGGTGGAGGGCATGGCCTCAGGTCCCCTGGCCTGGTGCCGGGGCAGGGGTTGAGGCCTAAAGTCTCCTGTCAAGCCCCTCTGGATTGGGGGAGGTTGTAGCCTCAGGTCCCTGTTGATTTTCTTTCAGCCTCCTGTGCACCGCACTCGGCCCTGCCTTCTGTTCCTGATTGGCTGGTAGCGTAGGGAAGGTAAGGTCGAATTTGCATATTACTCTTTTATTAGCTAGGATAGTAAAGTTGTTTACCTGGAAAACCCAAGAGATTCAGCTGAAAAGCTATTCCAAGTATCAGTAAAAAGTGGAAGGCACCTGAGGTCTGCATCCACCTGCAGGTTAGGCTCAGCCACTGAGAGCCTCTAGCCATGGAGAGTCCTGTGAGTAGGTTCTCTGTGAGTCATGAGGTAGGGGCGAGTGTTGTCACCAATGGTGCTCACAGATTCAAACATCTCAAGTGCTGGGCTCGAGCAAGTCAGCACAACTCTCAGGGTACACCAAGGGCAGCCGCCACCCACCAGGAGCCTGCGGACGTTTGTGGTGGATCAATGGAACGTGAGGCCAGTGGAGTTCATCAGGCTAAAACAGATTTGGATTTGGCCACAGGGACAGAGGTGTGGTGGTGTCAGTCAGGTGTGCGAGGAAAACACGGGCCTTGTCCTAGAGCTACGCAACTCAGCCTCTTCCGGTGCTTCTCTGACACCCCCTGAGTCAGCCCAAACCCTCTCACAACCCTTCCAAGAACACCTGCACCAGAGGCACAGGCTGCCCAGGAAAGATGGGTGCATTACACCATGAAGCAACTGAGATTCCAAGGGATAAAGTTCTAACCATTTTACAGCTAGAAAATGGGTAACAATTAGAGAAAACAGAGTGAGTGTAAAACAAACTCTTCTGGTGGCATAGAGAACTCAGATGCCAAAAGCAGATCTGTGTCTGTCCAGGACGCCTCTTCCAGCCAGTCCTCTGTTTCAGGAACCAGGGCAGGTTCGGGGGAAACCCAAGCCTCTGTTCTCTCCAGCCCAGTGGCTGCTGCCATTTCTGTATCTTCTATAATTGAAACTTTGTAACATTGAGTGGAAGCCTAGGGAGGCAGAAAGCTTGGCTTCCTCTGTTGCAGGGGAAACCCAAGCCTTCCTCCTGCTCTCAGTGGTGCCAGCCATCTTGGTTGGGGTTTATTTGCATAATTTGCTCCTGATTGACTGGTGGGCATGGCTGTGGGCATGGTTTGTGGGCGTGATAAAGGTATGGTCAAATTTGCATATTACTCTTTTTTAGATAGGATAAGAAAGCAAAAAGCTGCTTCTGCTTTTACAAAACCATATTTCTGTTCATTCTGCCTATCCTGTGCCCAGTTGGGCTTAACTGATCTTCATTTGTTTTGGGGGAAGCTGATTTTTACAAATACTTTTGCAAGGTACATAGGTATGATGCTTTCCGATTACTAGTAAAAACAATACAGAACATGGACTATGGAAGCATGTATGCTTTTTCAAGTGTTTCATATGGAACACTTCATAACGATTACCTTCTCAATCTCCTGAGCAATATCAGTACATTGCATGAATTTCTTAAGTCAAAGAGCCTGGCATATTCTTATTTGTATTTTGTCTTTGTGAATTCTAGACGATAGATGTTGTTACAGATACTTGTTGACTATGAGAAACTTGTTTCCTCACTACATAGGTATGGTAGGCAGAACAATGCCCCACCCCAAGATGTTCATGTCCTAAACCTCGTAAGTTACAAATATATTATATGGCAAAAGGGAATTCAGTTTGCTAATCAGATGACCTTGAGATGGGGAGAGACTATTAACCACGTGGGCCCAATGTAATCATAGCAGAACTTGGACATAAAAGAGGAACACAGGAGAGTCTGTGCCAGAGTGATGTAACCTGAAAAAGATTCCCTTCTTCCCCGCCCCGGACCCCCACCCCCACCATCCTTGGCTTTGCAGATGAAAAGGGGCCACCAGCCACGGAAGGTGAACAACCCCTGGAAGCTGGAAAAGACAGAAACAGACTCTTCCCTAGAGCTGCCACAGGAAACGAAGCACACTGATTTCAGTCCAGTGAGAGCCACTTCGAACTTGTGACCTGCAGTTTGTGTTGCTTTATCATGTTGTTTTAAGCCACTATGTGTGTGGTAATTTGTTACACCAGCAACAGACAGCTGATACAGTAGATAAAAGGTGAGAACATGGCACAGTTCCTCCTGGTGCCGTGCTCCTGAGTGTGCACACGGGGCAGGCCTTAGACACAAGGTGAGGCAGCTGTCTTGGGCAACTTGCTCCCTGTCAGCATTCACTGCTCCTGAATAGCTTTGTCTTCTAGAAACCACAGCATTTGTGTAAAAGAAGACACTGTTCTCTGGGTACCTGTACCACACCACCCTTCCAGGACCAAGCCAGTAATCGTGTTTTAGTCGCTTTCGTCCCTGTGATGTTCATTCAAAGACCTGGGTGGTAGGTGAGACAACTACCATGAGGGAACCTATAGTGCAAAAATGATGGGGTGTCAGAACATAGAAACAAGGCAAGAGGTTCATTATTCAAAAGATGGGCATTCTGAATAAAGCTTTTCATCATTTTTCTTCTTGAGAGTGGAGCAGATAGGACACAACACAGTTGGCAAGTCAATCCTGTAGCAAAAAAATAAAATAAGGGCAGATACCAAGCAGGTAGGTAGTTATTTAATATTAGGGAAGTTGAACGGCAGGTATGGAGCCCTAGGAAAAGTGATGAATTAAACTCTGCTCCTGAGCATACCACTTTGTTAATTGGTATGCTTACGAGCAGATCTGCTAATACCCATTAGCAAAAAAAAAAAAAATGGAGCACAAAGCAAGAGATGTCTTATTAGAAAAATTATGGGCAAAGTAGAAAAACCTTTAGACTGAATCAATACTAAGCTAACACTTCAAACCTAGAGATCCATAGATTGCTTCTATCCTGAGCTAGGTGTCCTCTAAATGTGAGGTGGGGGTTAAATGCCCCATCAGGGAATGGTATAAAGCTAAATGAGCAGGGCCCAAGTTCGTCATGAAGTACTTACTGTGTCCAGGCATAACCTAGTCTCATTCTCACCGAAACCTTTATTCGTTAGAATTCACTGTGTGAGAGTAAATTTAACCAGATAAAATAATTGTGGGAGCATAATGAAATACAATAGTACTTCTCAACCATTGTTGTTGTTGTTGTTGTTGTTGTTAACCCCTATACACCTGGGAGCTAGAGAAGATAACAAAAACCCATCAATAACAGTAGTTTATTACAGCAAGGGTTCCCATCTGGGGACAATGGAGGGAGGGTTTGTCAGACCTTGAATGAGTCTGAAAAATCAGACCTTAGTGTGCTTCTGTTGCCTACTACCTCCTGCCCACACTGCACCCCCAGAAGCAATCTTTCTCTGGTTGAAAATCACTGGGTAGTTTAAAGCGGACTTCACTGGGAATCAGACAACAGATCAGGATTTGAATCCTGGCTCCACGACTGGTTTTTCTCAACCTTTCTCAGATAATTCATGGCCCATCTGCAGCTGGATTACTTAAGATGCTCATTTAAAGATGAGAATTCTTCTGCAACTCTGAGGTGGTTTGTTCACGGTCTCCATTTTTGCAATCAGAGGTGAGTATATAGCATTATAAAGAAAGAAACATTTATACTGTGAATCACTTTAGACAAGTTACTGCACTTCTTTGATTTCTTTACCTAAAAAATAAGAGGTTTGGCTGAAAGGTAGTTATAGCACTTAAAATTCCTACAGTGCGGCAGAGTGAAAGTCCTTGGAGCTAAAAGGGGGATTCCAATACTAGCACCACCACTTCCTGTGTGACATTGAGTGAATTATTCAACCGATTTTATTTTAAATTTCTTCATCTGTGAAATGAGTTTAATAAAAATATCCATTTTTGCAGGTTTCTTGTAAGAATTAGCAATAGCGTATTTAAATTGCTTGGCGATCCTTAAAATTATATTTTTAAAGCAAGTGTTATCATCTAAAAAATAACTTGGTATCTTTACCTCATTAAAACATCAACATTGCTGAAACTGGTTTGGCTCAGTGGATAGAGCATCGGACTGGGGACTGAAAGGTCCCGGGTTTGATTCCCGTCAAGGGCATGTAACTTGGTTGTGGGCACATCCCCAGTAGTGGGTGTGCAAGAGGCAGCTGACTGATGTTTCTGACTTTCTATCCCTCACCCTTCCTCTCTGTAAAAAATCAGTAAAATATATATTTTTAAAAAGTCAACATTGCTCTGGCCAGGTGACTCATTTGGTTGGAATGTCATCCTATATGCTGAAAGGTCTCAGGTTTGATTTCCAGTTAGGGCATATACCTGAGTTGTGGGTTTGATCCCCAATGCCGGCAAATGCAGGAGGCAACCAATCACTGTTTCTCTTACATTTCTCTCTCTCTCAAAAAATAAAAAACAAATAAATGTTAGCATTGTAAAGTTTCTTCAAGGAGGGACTGGAGTAGACTGTGTACTACACATTGAGGATGTGTCAGTGCCAGAGAGAAAGTAGAACATTCTTGAGCCAAAGGTCCAGAACTGGTACATTGTCACTATTGCCACATTCACTTCGCAAGTCCAGCCCAGATTCCAAGGATGTGCACAGAGACTCCTTCCCTGGAGAGCAGAGTCTGCAAAGTCACATTATAAAGGACATATTCCTTTGCTTAAGCTGACACCAATAGTTCTTAGGTTTTGGCATGCATCAATCTCCTGTAAGGCTTGTTAAAACATAGACTACTAGGTCCACCTGAGTTTTTGATTCAGTAAGTCTGGGATAAGGCCCAGTAATTTTCATTTCCAATAATTTCCAAGTGATGTTGCTGCTGTCTGCAGATCACATTTGGGGATCCATTGGTCTACAGCAGAGCAGTGGAATCTTCTCTATGAAAAAATAAACATGTAATTTTACTCCTAAATAAACTATTTCCTGCATTGAGTAGCATTATTTATTAGTAGCATTATTATATAGTAAAATAAGAAAATTTAAAAATCTGAGTATTTTTAAAGGACTTTGATTTTCCCTCCTTTTTTGAAAAATATAATTTCTGTTTTGTGATGATACTCTAAACACATCATAAACTCCAGGCAATCAAAAACTATTCAAACTTTTTTATTTCATCTCTCCCCTGTCTCTTCCTACCCTTTCTACATTCCTTCCTCCTTCATGCCAAATACAATTAGGTCATTGAGGGGAAGGTCTTATTGAGTCAAATGAGAAAATTTTATTTTGTTAAGTTAATAAGAAAAAGTACTGAATAACCAATAATTAAACAAATATGAATAAAGTACATTCAGATTGCACTTTCTCACTTAATAGTTGAAGAAACAGGTTCAGAGGAGTTGAGTAACTTGCATCCAAACACCGATTTTGGTTTAATTACCCCTACTTGATATTTCATAAACACACATGATGTAAATCAACAGTCCTCTACCTTCATCTGAATTCTTCAAATAATGAAATACCTATGAAGATCTTTTTTAAACTCTAGGTTAATTGTGACTCCCTCCTTCTTAGAAAATGCACTTAGTTTTCTATTCTTTATTAACAAGAGAAAAACAAGTAATTACCAAATTCTCACCTAATTTTTTAGAACATTCTCCTGGAAAGACAGGCATTAGCTACATTATACTGAGGAAAATGAGACTTAGGTAGGTGCAGAGATTTATCTGTAATCATATATTGGAACCAGGACTGGTTTGTTTCCACTGCATCAATTTTTTTTTCCATTGCATCAAACAAAATAATAAATATTCAGATTAGTCCATGTTAATTATCCATGATGAACACATAATTAACTCATATAATGAACTTTTTGTTCATTTATTTAATCTGATTTTAAGTGTCAAGAAAAACACCTCCATTCGATTAGTTACCATACTCATTCCTTCCATTTTTCCTCTCTTAATAGATGTGGGTATAAGTGGGAGAAGCAGAAAGGGAGGTAGGGGAAAAGTGAACTTAGTAAAATGTTCATTTTCCATAATGCATTTAAAATTCTTCAAAAGTAGAGTTATAGAGATGCAGTTGTTGTTAGCAAATCCTACAGATGCTCTCACATTATTTACATTTTAAGTATTTCAAATACTTTACTATTTGCCTAACATGGTATTATCCTAAGTGATGCTTATTGTTCACTTACTATATGCTCATATTTACTATGTTATTTAATATTTATAACAACTCTCTAAGATAGTACTGTTTTTATCTGTAGTTTACAGATTAAAATAGGGCTAGATGATTATTTGTTTGATTCCAAATCTTACTGTCTTACCAGTGACACTATTTTGTCTTGCTTCTTGTACATTTTAAAAAATCAAGTAAAATGATAGTACTACAAGAACAGCTTTGAATCAGTTGAACACTGAGCCTATTTCAGAATAAGACATTTCTGGCAGAATGAAAGGGGAAAGGGGAAAAGAAAACATCTAGTTTATTTTTAAAAATGCAAGTGAACATAGCTATGAGACTGATGCATTTAGCTAACACATATGACCAAGTGTATGCACCTCTAATGCAGTCACCTGGGAAAAACATGCTTATTTGAACAATGCTATCATTTATACAGCAAGTTTTTAGACTGATTATTTTGTGTACAGATCTAATTGTTCCTTAATAATAACAGCAACAAAAATATGTATTGTTCAATTTATCGGTGATTGCTTATTTAATTTACAAGATTTGACTCTGCACAACTTTTTGGATATGTTCCAAAATCAGATCCAACCTTCAAGAACATGTACACTGACATTGCTGCGTTCCCTAAAATTGTAATTCAGAATCTGAACACAATTCCTACAAATAGCATCTAAAAATGTTTTGGCTATGGCAGGAAACTAGAGTCATCAATTAAGTTCAGTTTATAATCTTCCAAGGTGAATATTCTAAATATTTCAATGTAAATACATTCCAAAGTGACTAGGCCTACATATTGTGAAATCAGAAGAGTGATTTATCATAAAAGAAAAGGAGGAAGATATGTGGACTAAATAAACTTTAGGTTCAACCTATTATAAGACAATGCTGGGCAATCCATTATAAAATAATTATTGGCATTCCTTTAAAAGAATTGTCAGTTGTGAGACTTCCTCAAATAAATGGGCCTTACATACCCACTCCTGTTCAAAAATTTGAGCAAATAATGCCCCCCACATACCAGTACCAGTGACCTGGTTATAGGCAGAGTTTCTGAGAAATCTTTTACCTGGAATTCTTTAAAATAGCTAACATCTAAGGTCATATGAATAATGAAGGCACATTTTATTTACATGCAGAGACCTACACAATAGCAGACAAGTCCGTTACTTAGGACAGCTTCAAGTTATAGAATATTCAGCTTAATTAATACAGCTTAAATAGAAAAGACTTTGTTTTTGCAAATAAAATATAAAGTCCAAAGTTAGGCAGTCCAGGATTAATCAAGCAGCTCAAATATGGCATCGAGAGCCCATCTTCTCCTCCATCTTTCAAGGATTGGTCTTTGACTTAATTGCTTATCGGGGTGATACTCTAACCAACTGAGCTACCTGACCAGAGCTGGTTCTTGTTCTTTCAATTTTATCAAAGAAGGCATGGTCTAGAGTGGTAAAGAGAATTGTACAAGGCATCAAGCTTATAAGCACTGGAATCAATTTCTAGTTGATTCCATAAACCCTGCTATCTAACATGGGCAAAGAAATCATAACATCAAGAAAACTATGTTTTCACAAAGACAAGAATTGAGCTTCTTCCACTATGGAGAACAGTATGGAGTTTCCTCAAAAAACTAAAAATGGAACTCCCATTTGACCCAGAGATCCCACTTCTAGGAATATATCCCAAGAAACTAGAAACACCAATCTGAAAGGATATATGCACTCCTATGTTCATAGCAACACAATTTACAATAGCTAAGATTTGGAAAAAGCCTAGGTGCCCATCACCTGATGAATGGATTAAAAAAGGTGGTACATATACACAGTGGAATACTATGCTATGGTAAAAAAAAAAAAAAAAAAGAAGGAGTTCTTACCATTTGCAACAACATGGATGGAGATGAAGAACCTCATGCTAAGTCAGTGGTCGACAAACTGCGGCTCAGGAGCCAAATGTGGCTCGCAAACCTCAGTTTGCCACTCTGTTGTCTAATGAGTTTGCCGACCAATGGGATAGGAGCTTAATCACAAGGAACAACAACAATAATTCCTGTAATTATTGGAATCCAGAGTCTAGGTCAGTGGTTGGCAAACTCATTAGTCAGGAGAAAGCAGTTTGCAGACCACTATGCTAAGTGAAATAAGCCAGGCAGAGAAAGATAAATATCACATGATCTCACTCATTTGTGGAATATAATGAACGGAATAGACTGATAAACAAAAACAGATCCAGAGACAGAGAAACATCAATCAGAACATCAAACCTCAGGGAAGGTAGGGGAGGGGAGGGATAAGGGGGAGAGATCAACCAAAGGACTTATATGCATGAATATAAGCCTAATCAATGGACACAGACAACAGGGCAGTGGCAGTAATGGGGGGAAAGGACACATATGTAACATCTTAATCCTGTGGTCAGCAAACTGCAGCTCACGAGCCACATGCGGCTCTTTGGCCCCTTGAGTGTGGCTCTTCCACAAAATACCACGGCCTGGGGGAGTCTATTTTGAAGAAGTGGCATTAGAAGAAGTTTAAGTTTAAAAAATTTGGCTCTCAAAAGAAATTTCAATCGTTGTACTGTTGATATTTGGCTTTGTTGACCGAGTTTGCCGACCACTGCCTTAATCAATAAAGAAATTTAATAAAAAAGTATTGAGCTTCTCTTAAAAGGCAATCAAAAACAAATCCACTGGATTCTCACACAATGGTCTTGTTCTCTCTTGCAACAAAATTTGTTCCTAAAAGGAGAGAGCCACGGGTCACCTGGGATTGACCATGTGCTTCATTAATCATCGAAGCCTTAGTGTGGTTCTCAAAGGTCACTTACTGGTGGGAGATTTCCAGATGGCAAATGGCTTATTTAATACATACTTTATATATTTTCCAGACTTTGTTTGCCTTTATTATTTGTTCCTGCCACATAGAGCAGGGCCTGAAATAAATTATGTCTATCATTATTTTAATAAAAATAGAAAGTAGAATATATTACCTTCTTCAGGTAGTAAACACCCTCTTTTCAAAGTGCACCAACTCTGTCATATAGGTTATTGTGGAATGGGCTAGGAAATTTTGGTAGGATAAACACTTTTGCAGGAGGATGGATCTTTAAGAAACACATCCACAATTTTTCTTCAGGCTTGATGTATCCTTCCCTACTAGAAAAATTTCAATTCACAAATAGGTATATAATTCTTGCTAATTCAGTACAACTGTGTTCCACACCAAGCTCAAGTTCTCCTCATTAATGCTGAGTGAGTTGATGTGTCTTAATAATCTCCAACTGTGTTAACTTCTCCCAGGTGCAATCTTATATTTCACAAGGTTAATACATTCAATGCATACACTTACTGGAGCTGTTTTTATCACATCTAAAAATTTCCATTTGTTAAAAGACCCAATTTCCAAATGTATTGTTTATTTTTTGGTCTGTTTTTTGAAGTGTCAAGATAAACACCTTTATTCCACTAGTTAGCATTCCAATTCCTTCCATATTTCCTCTCTTAATAGTTGTAGCACTAGGTCAGAAGAGCATAAAGGATGAACTTAACAAAGTGTATATTTTCCAAATGTCTTCAAAACTCCTGCAAATTTCATGGGATTGGGGTGGGGAGTGATTTATCCAGCCAGCTAACAAGCTATTCTTTTGAAAATGTCCTGTGGTTTTCAACCAGGAGAATATGTTCAGAGAAAAGTATTTAGTATCTTACCTATCTAGGTCTTGAAGACATGGAGAGCTTTAATAACAATGCAAACGTTTATTGTTGACTATTACACTTAAATTAACATATTATAAACATTTGGCTCTGTATCCACTCACAACTGTTGTATGAAGTAACCCTTTTACATTATACAAATTGTCAGTAATGTAAGAGAAAATGTTTTCTTTAAAAAAAAAGTTTTCCATATTCTTACAAGTTATTTACATAGAAACAAGCATTTTGTTAATTATATAAAATTCATATTCTTCCTCATTAAGGTATGTATCTCTAAGGCTTTCTTCTAAGCTCGCTTTATTAAGTTGGTGTTACTGTTAGTCAATAGATTAATTAGTTCATTAATTCAGATTTCTAATTCCAACTGGTCTTTCGCCTCACCAACTCCCCCCTCCCCTTTATTTAATTCTAGGAGAGATATGAACCTAAGTCTGGGACTACTTTCAAATCATAAGTGGTGAAAAGTTGTGATAATTGGTTTAAAAAAAAAAAAGAGGAAGGCTTCTGTGCCTTGGATGGTTTCTAAAGAACTCCATGAAGTCATCACCACAGCCTTTTCCTCTCCTGAAAGTTTTCTGACAACATCTTCCCATCTACTAGCAGCGGCTTCTTATTAGAACCAATGACGAGCGTCCAGGTGTTTTACCTTCCCCGTGGACCAGAAGCTCTTTGAGGGGGCGGGACAAAATTCTTGGTGCTCTCCCGCCTCCTGGAACAGGCTCCACAACGTATACACCAGTTTTAAGTTGTAAATAAGTAGCTGACATAAAAGAGAGAGCTGCTTCATTAGATATAATGTTCCGTTTTCGCTCTGCTTCTTGCTTTCTCTTAGCTGCTATAAGGCATCAATGATGAGAACACAGAAGTCGATTGCATAGTGTCAGGGAAGTGGTGCTCCATAAACTCTAATAAAACAAACCAATCTCTCCCACGCGGCTCTGGAGAAACGCTCAGGGTGTTGGAGCAGGTGCTTTGCAGCCGCAGCAAGAGCGCGCAGCGTCGCAGTAAGTTGGAAATGGAAAGTTGAGTGTAAAATAACAGCCTATTTGTCCACGTAGGGAAATAAAGCATCCTGGAAGGCTTCCCCCTGCTTGAGAAATCAAGTGCCTGTGAACTCGGTTCTTCCGACCATTAACAAAATTGAAGGGAAAATAAAAGGTATTCGCGGATGTTTTCAACGGGGCAATGGGGAGGCGGGGAAGCCAGGATCCAAGACTTCCCGCGACGGGGACCAAAGAAAAAGGGCTTTTCGGTGCCGTCTGCCTGCTGCGGGCAGCCGGGCCGGGCGAGGTGGGGGGCGAGAGCAGGTCCAGCCCGCAGGGAGGCGAGAGGGAGAGCGGGGGTCCAGTCCGGAGGGTGGGGGCTGAGCTGCACACCTGCGAGGGCGGCGAGGGCGCAGCCAGAGCTGCCCGGCGGGACGGGACGGTAGCCGGTGGCCCGAGGGGTGCCCAACAATCAGGGACAGAACCCCTCCCCGACCAGACCCGGCAGTCTCGGACCCTGGCATTCACCCCAGCAGCCCTTCCGCCTCAGGTCGCGCTTTCGGTCGGGTGCAGGGGCCTCTCCTGCATTTTCCTCGGGGGCCTGGCTTGGCGGGTTGGTTTTATTCTCCCCTATCACCCTGCGACCCCCCCCCCCCCCCCGCCCTCCGTTGGCCCCGGGCTCGGAGGAAGGCGGTGCGGGGAGCGCGGGGAGCGCCACTCCACCGCGCCGAGTTGGAGGTGCGAGTTGCTGGGCACTTCGTTGTAAACTCTTGGCGGCGGAGCGCCCCGCTCGCTCCCACACCCTCAGCGCCCGTCTTCCCTCTGACACCTGTATTTTCCTTTTCAGGATCTCGTTCCTGAGATGAGTTCTCTAGCCGCCGTCTGTTCAGACAATAATGACCTGAGGGTCTGCATACCCTTGTCGTCGAAGGCTGACTGCATAAAAGGCCACAGGGAGTCGGGAAAGGGGAAGGGAAGTGTGCGTGCTTGTGTGTGTGAGTGATGTGAGTGTGTGTGTGTGTGAGAGAGGGGGAGGGAGAGAGAGAGAGAGAGAGAGAGAGAGAGAGAGAGAGAGAGAGAGACTGACTGACTTAGGGGGAGGGAGGGCAGGGGCTTCTCTCCCCCGGAGGACAGGCAGCATGATACATACTGTCATTAACAGTTTTGACCCACCTACACCCCACCCTCCGGCTGCATCCATCACAGTCATTACAAAGGGGCAGCGCTGTCTCCCGGCCTCCCTGCTCGCGGGGCTCCCGGGCTCCCGGGCTCCCGGGCTGGCTTAATGAGGTGCACCCAGCCGGGACTATTGTGCACCGCGGAGGCCGGAGCGAGGAGGCGACTGTCCTAGCCGCCGACCCGGACCCCCGGGGACGGACGCCTCTGGGAGTGTTTCCCTGCGGGAACCCCTCGGGCGAAGACTGCGGCCGGCCGGGCCGGTGAACTTAGACGGGGCATTCCTCTCCGGCGGGGAGCCGGCTGCAGGCGAGTGCCAGCGGTAAGCGCGGGGGCGCTGGGGGCGGGGTGTTGCTGCTGGTGGTGGTTTTAAGCCAGTACTCCGTCCAAAGGCGGCTTGGATCGATTTCCCCTCCAACCACTCACCTCGCCCCTTTACCTTTTGTTTTGTTAGCTTGGCTTTTTGCACCCCAGCCCCTCCCTCCCGGGTGCCTTCCGAGCCTTCCCGTCCCGCGCGTGGGGCTCGTGCATTCCGAATGCCATTCGGATGGGGTGACTGTTATCTCCTTTTTGTTGCCATTGCTAGAGAGACTTTAGTCCTGCCTTCCCAGGTCTGCGCCCTGCACAAGCAGCTTTGAAAATTTAAGTGCAAAAAAAGCATGACAAAGCAATCTGAGGTTGCCGTGGTAAGTGAACTTTTAAACCAAAAATTACCATTTTTTTTTCTTGCGGGCTCATCCAGGGGGGTTCCCAGGGGAATCACCGCACACAAAGGGCTGGGAGGAGGGGACGGCGGCGCACACCAGCCAACACAGTCGTTCTGATTTTGTTTTTGTCTTTGCTTTGGTCCGTAGACACGGTCTGTGTTTATCTGTTTGATGCTCTCGGAAAGGTGACAGGCTGGATGTGGTTCAAGTGGGGGAGTTGGCAGTCTCCAGGGTGGAGGTGCAGGAGCAGGGAACGAGGTGATTGTGTGCTCTGACTTCCTGAACGCAGCACAGTGGGGGGGGGGGGGTCATTCCTGATCAAAATCCTTAACAATGGGGTCGCCCGCAGTCAGGGCAACTATCTTCGTGCCCTCACCTTTGTGTGCTTTTAGACCTTCTCTTCCTCACACTTCCCCAGGTAGCAGCGTTAGAAGCCGTCCTTCTCAGACAAACTTTCAATGCTAAGTGATGATCACATAACACCTTTGGAAAGTTGTGGCCTGGAAAGGTTTGAGGCTGGAGAAAGGCACTGCTTACATCCCCCCCCCCCCCCCCACACACACACACACACACTTCTCTCTTCTCGCCTCCTCCAAGCCCGCTTTTTACACTCAAGTACATTCATTTAACGGTCCTCCACCTCCTCTCCTAATCCCTTTCTTTTGGTTTTCAATGGGAGACATGTTCCGAGGAACTTCTGAGTTTTGTCCCTTTATCTCATTCACTTTCTGAGAACAGGTATCCAACTTAATATTTGTGGTCAAGTCACAATTCCAAGTTTAGTAAAGGGCCTAACCTTTCCTCTAGAACATTCTAAACTGTTTGGCCAGCTCTGCACTTAAAATTAAATAACAGTGCTCAATAGTCTTAATTTTTTTTTTTCTGTTTGTGAATCTAGTTGCCTTAGCTTATCAAGGGCTGTTGCCATGGAGATGACTGGGATGCCCGTATTGGAATGGACCTGCACATTCTCGGATAGGCAAGGCCATCTAAGTTTTCTCATTTGAAGGATGAGGTGGAAACAGAAAAGACTCTCCCTGAAAGGATTGGTTTCAAGGTCTGCTGAAACCATTCTTAACTTTTGCTTATATGTGTGCAGATATAACTGTATGTCCTTACATTTTTCAAAATCTATTCTGAAATAGTCTGTGAATTATTATAAACTTCCTCTGATCATATGAATCACAGAAAATAACCTTTTTAACTGATGAATGGGAAAAAAGATTAAAGTATTTTATTGGAAATGTACTTTAATAACTTTAACAACTGGCTTATTTAAATTTCAGAAATCTTTAGATTAAAATATACTTTATATATATTTTAGGAGTAAGAATTTTTCAGTTGGGAAGTTTGCTTTTCTTATTACTGATAGAGTAATCAACTAACAATATTTTTAATTTATTTTGGGTATACTACTCAACTATCATTGGTGTTTAGTTTAAATCTATGATCTGTATCCACAAAAATTAGATTACTTTGATACTTGAATTGACAAAAAACCCTTTAGAGTTAGCTTACATAGTCAGACAAGACCTCAACTTTACTGTAGCTGACTTCCAGATGGAAAATACTGTTTTGGTTCAAGACATTTATAAAAATTATTTAAACTAAGTTGGACAATTGAAAGTTGTCTTCTAAATGATACTTAATAAAGTTCAAATATTTCATTTCCTATAAAAATACTTGGACTGAAATTTCTTTATATCAGAATGTAATAATCCATTCCTTTCTTTAGTATTCTACTTATATGCTGTTGTCACATTAGAAATTTTGCCTTCTCCATCCTATCCCTCCTTCAGTGGTCTTGTTCTGATATTTTCCCAAAACCTCAGTCCATTAGAATAAATTTTACAAATAACAGAAAGTTTATAATGTTTACATGAACAAAATTCTAAGTGTTTTCAATTAAGCAATACTCTTCTAGAAATATTCATTTCTTCCCATAATACTGACTCACTTTAAGTGAATAGATAGTTATATAAAGGTGAAAAATGGATGAGTTTTAGGGAGGGTGATGGGTGGTAGTCAGTTTCCCCTAATGTAGGTTTTACCACCTGCATTGCAGGTTTTACCTCTTGTACCATATCTAGAGCATATAATTTGCTTGAAGCAAAAAAGTAAAACAGGAATGGTTGAAGTGATACTATACTTTAAAAGATTAAAAGTAATCTTCATTTATTATTTCTAATTAGTATTAAACTTACCATGTATCATATCAAATATACAACTGAAAACAGCTAAGAGGTTAACTTTAATGGTTAACATGAGTTGTCTACCTGCTATGATCCAGCCATGAACCCAGTCATATATGCAAGTGCTTTTCATATATTTCCCTAATTAATATTCATAACACTGAGGTGCTAGTTTTTCCTATACCTAGGAAGAGAATAAACCATGAAGTGATGATTTGAATCAAAATTTGACTCTAAACTTGGGTCTAAAAATCAAACAAAATGAGAATCAACCAATAGGAAATAAGAAATAATTTACTAAATTTAAGGAGACCCTCCACATAAAACCCACGTGATCTCCACAAATTCTAAAATAAGAATGATTACTCTTACTCTAGGCACTTTCTCATAAAAAGCATTTTTTGAAGAAAAATCATACAGAAATATTCCTAACTATATCCCCAAATTGGGTTTGGATACTTTATGCAGGTTTGGCTCTCTTTGTGAACAATAGTTAATGAAGAATTTATTGCCTTCTCCATCCTATCCCTCCTCCAAAATAACAAAAAAGGAGGAAGAATACGTCAATAATGACAGTAATATTTTCAAATAAACACAAATAATGCCACTTAATAAAGGAAAACTTAACTGGAAACCCAGTTTTCCTTAAAAAGGGATTTAAAAATCATTTAAGAACTGGGTTTTGTTTTTTGTGTGTATGTATGTGTTTGTATTTTTTCTTTTTTCATTTTATCAACTTAAATAGAACTTAATTTTTATTTTAAATACTTTAAAAATTCACTTATAATAACACTTGCTAAAGTAATGAAGGGTTACAAGTTTTTATAGATAGCAAATCAGTTGATGTTTTTTGGCCATATATTTTTTTTCTCAGAGTTTATCTTGATATACTTACAATCAATTAACTTCTACCTTAATTATTCAATGACTTGGAACCCTCCATTTTTAAAACTTCTCTCATTTAGTAAATTAAAGAAACATAAAGATAGAAAGTAAGAGAGAAAATAAAAAAGTTTCAAATGGGGCCCCATTATATGATTCCTTTTTAAATAATAAAGCTGATAGACTCTCAAATACTGGGAAAAAAAGAAAAAGAAAACATTATTTGCCATTGAAAAGCTCTAATCCTGCTCTTTTTTATGTATAAAATCTCTAAACCTGAGAGGTTGGGACATAGATATTACATTTGTCCGGGTTTGCTTATTAACTTGGATTTGCAAAAGTAGAGATGTTAAGATTTCACCAAGTCTCTTTATCAATAAAAAAAATTGTTTAAAGTCACCATTTCCATTCAACAGGAAACAGCTCAACTTTTCACTTTCAGCTAAGAAACAAAAGCACACAGGATACCTCTGTCTGCTATCTGCACTTCCTGCAATACATGGGCTTCTGTGTTGTTTTGTGTAAGCCTTTTTTTTTTTAATTGAGTTACTTTTTTAAAAATGCAGAGAACTCACACAATAAAAGAACATTTGAATCAATGGTCTTGTTAAGTGAAGAACTTTTAAAAAATTGATTAAACCATTTTGTAAGTTTCAGATTTTTATAAAGTGAAATCATCCAGATCTATCATGTACTGAACCCATTACTATGAGAGTGCTGATAGGTTTTTTAAAAGTCTGATAATCTGGACCTTTGAAAACCATACTATAAAGGGAAGAATTGTGAGGCTTGAGCATTTCATCCCACAATATTATAGCAGTCAGTCACATACTCCACTTTGACCTTGGAGGCCAGCCTTGAAAGACCCTTGGATTTTTAACCCCCAGGACCTAATTCTAGTTACTTGCCTCATTTTAATAAAATGCAGGCTCAGTTGTATCATGGTTAATTAAATATTTAATTTTCTACTTTATCCATGATTTAGACATTTGTATTATGTTGTTATGTATTAAAAACCTAGGATTATCTAGACTATTTTTTCTCATTTCAAAGTCATCAAACTGTACATGTCTGTATATATGTACAAAAAATTATTTCAGCAGTTTTTTCATTATAAACTTATGGGATAAATAATGCCATAAAACTGAATTTTACATAATGACAAGAATATTAACTATACTTATTATTAACTAAAAACCTAAGAGTATTTTAGGTTAGGTCTGTGGCATCTATTTTCTTCTACCTCTCTACTATTGTTTTCCCATAACTTCATACAAAAGATAATTTCTCTTAAAAAATTGGGAGGGAAATAAAGACTACATTGAGATTAAGAAAAGAATAAAAGGACTTTATGATAGTTTTTCAATAGGTCCTGGAATCCTTCATGCTATACATCTGCCTTTAAATTATTTAAAACATGAAATCATTGTATTATGTGTTTAAAGTAGTTATGTGAGTTGTAAGTTATGGACTTTCAAAGTCCATTAGAGCATGAAGGCTTATGAGAAAGGGCAGAATGATACAAGATAGATGCTACACATTTGGCAGATGTTGACAAAGGCTGAGAAGGCAGTTTTAATTAAAAATATATATATATTATATATATTTAGCTAATATATATATATAGCTAATGAAACCTGAAATCATAATAATCAAGAACTAAGAACCCAGTTTTTTAGTGTTTCCAGTAAAAATAACCATAAGACACATGATAAATATTTAATAAATCTAAAATATTAGCACTCTCCTTTGTTAAGGATCATGAAAGCAAAGAATTCTATAGACATCTAGACTTGACTTTCTGATTTCTCATTGCTTAATTTATCACCATGGAGTTTGATATTATGGCAGAGTTGGTATTGAATATATTTTGAATCTCAGCATAGAACTAACATTTTGATGTGTCTTGGAATACAAACTCATGACACAGTCACACAACAGACTGCAGGCTTAGCAGGCTCTAGGCTCACTACTACAAGGCTGGAAAGACCCCCTCGGAAAGTTGGCTTTGCAGTCAAGCTATGCACAGGCTGTAAGAGACAGACATGTCAGCAACTGGTACTAAAGCAGTGAGACTGTTGCTCTCAGACTCAAGTCCATACAGAGTTCTTTCGCACCGAGGAAGCTGTCACCCATGAGCCTGCAGTGGGTTTTAGGGTGGGTATGCAGAAAGTGCTTCTCAGTGGAGGGGAAGTTTTGCATACTGACTTTTTTTTCCCATTAAAAAATGTAATAGTGGACCTTTAAATATGATAAAGAAAGATGAAGTATATATCTTTCCTGCTTTTTTACATATTGATTTGTACTTATGATGAGGAAGACCAAGCTTTCGGTGTAGGATGCAGCATTTTTTCAAGATTCATTAGTGTAATTTCTCAGATACACTGTCTGTGACAAATGTGCACAGCCGAGAAAGCCTTTAATAGTATCGATTATCTTAGTGTTTTGTTGCTAGTAGCATAATGGATAAAGCAAAGGCTCCATTTTTATTCTGTGCACTACCAAAAAGTAAAAAAAAAAAAAAAAGTATCTTGCAAACTGGGAAAGGCACACAAAAGCAACGCTAATTAACTAACATAAGTGGTCAGGGAGATTGCCTATGATCTGGGCTTGAATTAGAATGAGAGGTGTAAGTTTACTTGAGAGGAAATGATAATGAACATGTGTTAAAAACAGAAAAAAGAGTTCTGTTTCATAACAATAGGGTATCAACTTAAATGATTTCACTTTCCTTTGTGTTGCTTTCACATTTATAATGGAGGAGGAAAGTACTATTAATCTGAAATTTGACTTAGTTATGATTAAGTTTCATCATTGATCAGACTGAAACCATCCCATTTTCTTTATTAAACTCCCAAATGCATGAAAAATCTTCACTTCAGAGTGATTAATCCTTCATGTGAATAGCATTGCGCATTTTTCTCTCTGATATCTTGACAATACACTTTAGCCCATTCCCACTGGGATTCTCTCCTGGCAATAGTTTTTTCTTCCCTGGTGTTCATTTTTAGGAAAATCCTCTCAACATTGTTATATCTATTATTTTATCGGAAGGAAGCATGTAAAATACCCTTGAACTCATTTTACTTGGGAGTTTGAATAGCATTCAGATTAGAATGATTCTCCCAGAATTTTATAGGCTTGCCCAATCCAGCTGTATATTTTATATGCTAATGTAAATTCTATTTTTGTTCCCCTTGGGGGTTTAAGTGATTATAATTGTTGCTCTTCAAAAGCCAAACAGATGATGATTGCTGCTTCAGGAGTATACCAAAAGAAACTGGCTTTCATTAAACCTGCTCATCCACTTCATAATTATCTCCATTTTATCTAGCTAAGAAGCAGGGAAAAAATGGCAAGTACAGATCACTGAAGCCAGTTCAGTTATTTCAACATTGCTTTATTGAACTAGCAGGAGGTGTTAAAGTAGAGGGAATATTTTCATTCTAACACTGATATGTAGCCAGTGGCCCAACTTGGAGAGTTAGTTGAGCTTCAAATGCCAGAGGCCACAGGGACTGTAGGAGAGAGATTTTGAGCCATTCACAGCGGAGTCCTCTAGTGGATACAATAAATAGTACTGCAATGGCAGCTATTCTGAAATACTCTTCTTGCTTGTTCTTCTTCCTGTAAATTCAAAAAGGAATTAGCTATTTAGTATTCACTAAGAGACTCAGAAATGCTTCCTAAATGAAAGGGAAATTTCCTATATAATGTAAAACAGGGGTGGGGGGAGCAATGGGGGATATTAATAAATTCTAAAAAGATGAGTGAGACTGACATCATAAGTCCTTTAGGGAATCCTGATGATCATCTGAGCCTTGTAGTCTGACCATGCGTAGGAAGCACACTCTTATGAAGGTTTGTTTAACGGAGAGAATCTCTCCCTCATTCAAGTGACACAGGAGCTCTATTATCTGTTCCCTAGTCCTATGCTGAGGTGGAGCGGTGGCCTTGGAATTGGGTTACACTGTCACATGTTTCTGAGCACCTACATTGCTGGCTATCCTCCTGAAGACACAATGAGTTGAACTCGAACCCAAGGGGTTAGAAAAGTGCAGTCAACAGCTGATCAACTTCCAGCTGTTAGAAAACAATCAATCCTCTGCTTAAATTGAACATTCTGAAAGGGCTCTTTCTTCTAACATTTCAAAGAGCAATGTCTTAGAAACCAGTGGTCTAAGACTAGATCTAGCCCTAGCCGGTCTGGCTCAGTGGACACAGAGCATGGGCCTGTGGACTGAAAGGTCCCGGGTTTGATTCTGGTTAAGGACACATTCTGGTCTAGGTTGTGGGCTCAATCCCCAGACCTACATAAAACATTACATTTATAAATAAATAAGATGAAAGGTTTCGCCTTTTCTACAGATTTTCATGTTCTATGACAGTTCAGCAAACGTCAGACAAGTTTATTTTTATTTTTTGAAGTTTTAGCATGGAGTTGCACTCTTACAACCTGATGTCGAAACTTTTGGAGAATCGTATTGAAAAAGGAAAAAAAAAGGAAATAGGTTCCTGCAAAGTTTTTGGGCAATTTACTAGAAAGATGTGTACATTAAAAAATAATTACTTTCATCTCAATTCCTATGTCACAATGATTTTTCCTTGTTGCATATACTATATGTAATTTTATTTTGGCTTCATGATAACCCCTGGAAATAAGAAAAATAGACACTACCATTTTATTTCATATATATTTTAACATAAAGGTTCAGAAACTAGAATCTGAGACTATCAACTCCTTGATTAACATCTTCATCTATCAATAGCTTGCCACACATGACATTGAACTGTATCTAGACCACAGAGTCATTTCTAAACCCCAAAAGGTAGAATGTTCCCATAAAGAAAGTATTTATTTTCCAAGTGGGTTCTTAGGTAATCTGTACAATTTGCATTCTTAGACCCAGGGAAAGGGTATTATCTATCAATGTCCTGATCTCTAAAACTCTAAATGAAAAACTCTGGTGTGGCAGTATCCAGTATCCTAAATGTATCTTATAATTTTATAAGACTGACCCACTCTGTGACAGAGGAAGATATTAAGGAGTGTAATGGTTTCATTTAATGTTTTAAAGTCACTCCCTGAGAAAATGCTGTCATTTTTGTTAAACAATCATGGTGATGACTTGTAGGGTGGTCATGTCAGGCCAAAGTATGTCTTTTTCTGATAGCTGCTCTTCCTCCCTCCCTCCCTCCCTCCCTCCTTCTCTCCCTCTTTTGTTTTCTTTCCGGTTCTTTTCTTTTCTTTTCTTTTTCTTTTTCTTTTTTCACTCCTTGATCTCTATCATGGAAGAGACTGTTTACCTATCTGGAAATAGGACAGTTAGAAATGAACCAACTCAATAGGAAAATATAATTAAGAAATGATTTGGCAGTATTGGCTTATCAGCCTATGATTATTAAAGAGAAGTAAGAGCTTCAAGATATAGTAAACACTAAAATATATCCATGCCACTGGATGACTCTGCAATGTCCCAGGTTTATCTCACATGTCTCTTCTTTTATTGTAGTAACAGGAAATTGTGGAACAGCACACTCACTCTCTGACCTCATAGGTAGATAAATATAAATAAAAGCTTTTAAAAGTCTCCTCGTTAAATCTCTTTCAGCATAGTACACAGTACAAATTTAACAATTATTCCAATTAATCTGCTCAACAGAGAGCCAAACCAAAATAATTCAAGCCAGAGTTTACATTAGCTCCTTGTTAACTGAGCAACAGGAAAATCTGTACTGTTTTTTGCTTTAAATTAGTGGTTCATCAGAATCATCTGTGCAGGTTTTTATAAACACGCTAGAGGCCCAGTTCATGACATTTGTGCACTGGCGGGGAGGGGGTCACTCAGCCCAGTCTGCATGCTCTTGCAGTCCAGGATCTCTTGGGGGATGTCCCACTGCAGTCTTAGATGCTCTTGCAACCACCACTGATCTTGCCAGCCATGAGCCTGGCTTCTGGCTGAACAGTGCTCCCCATGTGGGAGCACACTGACCACCAGGGGGCAGCTTCTGCATTGAACATCTGCCCCCTGGTGGCCAGTGCGTGTCATAGCAAATGGTCAGTCTACTGTTTGGTCAATTTGCATATTAGGGTTTTATTATATAGGACTAGTGGCCCGGTGCATGAAATTTGTGCACGGAGGGGGGTACCCTCAGCCCAGCCTGCACCCTCTCCAGGGACCCCTTTAAGGATGTCTGACTATTGGCAGTCGGACATCCCTCTAGCAATCTAGGAACACTGCTCATGGCCTGCCTGATTGATTGCCCCTAACCCTTCTGCCTGCCTGATCACCCCTAACCACCTCTGCTTACCTGCCTGATTGCCCCTAAGTGCTCCCCTGCTGGCCTGATTGCTCCTAACTGCCTCTGCCTTGCCTCACACCTGGGACCCAGGCTTACCTCCCTCTGGCCAGCTATTGGCACCTAGGACCTGGGCCAGCTTCACTCAGGCCGGCTGCAGCCACAGGCAGCCACAGGCATCCAGGAACACAGGGCATGCTGCCTAACCCCAAGGCCGGAAAGGGCCCCTGCCCCTCTATGTGCCTGCCTGGCCAAGTCCCACCACTCTGACTGTCATGGCTTAAAGAACTTTGCCAAATATGTTGTCCCCAGCCTCCTGGGGAGAGGGAGCGAGCTAAGAAACTAGAAATGCTGCAGTCCTGCTGAGGGTGTGCCTTCCTTAGCATCTCCAGAAGCCAGAGTGCCTGGCTGGTGGGCGCTGTGGTTGGAAGGCTCCAGGCTCCGATCCTGGCCCAAGGAGGCAGGGAGCCGCAGAGTGTGTGTGGTGCTTGGGGAAAGGGTGACCTTACTGGTCTCACACACACTGCCACTGACAACAGTGTGAATTCATGGAGACTGAAGGAGCAGAGAAACGCATCCAGAACTGGGGCGTCCCACACCAACCCAGCAGGTGGGCACCTCTCTGACAGCACACCCTGCAGACAGCTTGCCCCACCCCCAGGTGGGCCTCCCTCAGCCTTCCCGCCCCTCCGTGGAGCTCCCGCCTGGGGAGCGCACTCATGCTGCGCCGCTGCTGCCACCGCCACCAACTGGCCTGTGGTGCCTGCCCCGTGGGGCCCCAGGCCTGGGGAGTGCACACTGCACCGCGCCAAGCCCCCACAGGCCTCGCTGGCCTCACCTCCAGTCCTGCTGGTCATGCCCCCTGTGTCTGCCACCAGAACTACATTTCCCAGCATTTTTGGTGCTCCCCGCACTCGATGTCTGCTTCTGGTTCAGTTATGCACGAACCAAGAGGAATGTGAACTTCCTGCTGCCAGTGGTGGCCACCGGGGTCTCCGCACACTCGAGAGACTGGCAGCCAGCCCCTCCCCCACCCCCATCATGGGCGCTGGGCTGGAGGGCATGCAGGGACCCCTGGGATTCACAAAGCAGAGGCCACCAGGGTATCCGCACACTCCAGAGGGCAGCAGCCAGCTCTGTCGTAGGTGCTGGGCTGGTGGCATGGACCCAAACTGCCGCTTGGCTCACAGCCCTGCCTCGTACCTGGCGCTCATTTGCATGTGACTCAGTCACAGTAACTGTAAGGAGGGATCCCGCCAGCCCTTAAGTACCATGTGGGCAGAGCTTATAGCGTGTGCTTGCTTATGCGGCACTGTGGCCATCCCCCTGCCGGCCTCACCCGGTCTGCTGGCCAAGCCTGCTGGCCATGCCCCCTGTCCGCACCCTCTGTTCGCTGGTGATGCCCCCTGTTTGCTGGCCACACCCCTGCTCCTGATTGGCTGGTAGCGTAGTGGAGGTATGGTCAATTTGCACGTTCCTCTTTTATTAGATAGGATATGCTTAGATCTCATATCAGAATTACTAAGTAACCTCCGGGGGTAGAGCCCAGGCCTTCGTCCTTTGAAGGGAAAACCTTCACAGGTAGGTTGTGGCATTGAAGCACAGGTATGCATAAAACCGCTGAGGTCTCATCTCACTAGTTCTGGCATTCATAAAGATTCACTCTGTGCCAAGCACCCTCCGATGAATACATTGAACTGCTGTAGCCCTGAACTTAAGAAGGTCTTTTTAAGATACAGATTGGAAATGTATGCCTATGTATGCCTGTACTTTATAGCTCTAATTTTTAACCAAGAAGCTTCCGTTTTGCTGCTTTGATTAGCCTAGGATTAGCTGGCATATCAAGGATTGTTTCATTTTATGGCCTTAAAAGAAAGCCACTATATTCCTGTGAAATATATTTGGCATGAGTTAAAGCCAATTAGACAGGGTCTAATAGGAAAAAAGATACTTTAAAATTATAGGTTAAATATTTTGCTTTCTTTGTATAAAGTTTACAGATGACTTTCTAACTTAGTTCTTAATTCAGAAACTCAGGAGCTGCCATAAAGTACCTTTTAATTTCATGGCTAAAAAGCATTCAGAAATGAGACAATGTTAGAAGATCATGCTTGTCATTCCAGGGCGATTTCTTATTACGAAGTATTCATTATTGTACAAGATCACTGCTGATAAATGCAGTTGCCAGTGTGGAATGTGCAATTTTAGGATTTGTTCTTTCTGATTCGGGGCTGACACCATTATTTAGAATAGTGATGACTCATGTCTAGGCCTGAAATCTGTTTTCCATGGGTTTATACATCTTTCCCCTTGAAATGCATCAAAAATGGTTTTTTAATTGGCTTTAACTCATGCCCAATAAATTGGATGGAAACTGATTGCCTCGGTCACGTTGGGTTTAAAACTACTGAAGACTGCACCACGAGCCAAACGAGTGCGTGCGCGAGGACAGCGGTGCTTTAGGCCTCTGTTTATGACAAATAACGTTTTGCAAAATGATCGTAACTCCTATCTGAAAGTTAACATATGCTCACAATTTATAAAACTTGAAAGGTAGTAACAGAACCCTGTTAAAAAAACACATGTTTAAAAATATATTTCCTTTAGTTTGGTGCTCTGAGTACCTTCTTTCCCAGTTCTACCAGTACTTCATATTTCATCATAATATTCCTATATTATAACATTAGTTTGCTGTATCAATATGTTATTAAATTGCACATTTATTTTACAAAACTTCATTTGAAAATATGAGATTATTTTGCAATAATATAAACATAATACCTGCATGTAGTTCTTGTTAGATTCTTGGCCAGAATATTCTTTAAATGGCGAAATTAAATAAGTGAGGATGTGCAGACTGTATGATCCTATAAAGTTGAAACAGTGAGCCAGTTTCTCATCCTCTGAAGAGTGATTTTAAAGACAAAAATTAATATGAAAATTGATGAACTCAGGTGACTGTTTAGAGCATTGAAATACCAATTCACTAAATGGTACCTGTCAGGAAGCCAGGTTTTGTTTAATCTCATATTTATTATATTATGGTTTTCATTAATTTATATGACATAGAAATATAAGCAGATCACTTTAAAAGAACCTTGCTAGTTAGGGATAAAGGTTCATTTTATGAGATTCTCCAGAAACTGTGGGAAAGAGTATAATTGGGGGGAAAATGATTAATTAAGTGAAATAAAGAATGTCCCTTGGCTATGATATAGACAGGCAGTAAGTAAAGGACATTGTTGATGCTCTTATGCTTAAGTAATATTGGGCAATGCTAATCAAGTAGGAGAGTTACATCCAATATTTAATTCTAAGAAACTGGTAAAGCAATTTCTGAAATTTTTCTCATTTTTGCTCTGTTACATTTATTTTTCCTATGTATTAAAGCTCGAGATTTGTTTTTGTAAGTGAACACTTACTGTTTCCTTTATAAACTATAAAGCTCCAGGCTCCCAATCTGCCCTCTCTCTAAATCTAAGTTGTCTTTTAAGCGGTCACTGGTCCTTACCTACCTGGTGGCTACACAGCTGCAGCTTGAGCGCACGAGCTATAACGGTTTTTCTGCCCCAACACAAAACTGCCTGGTTTTCTGATTTATAAAACAGAATGTGTGTTCAGAATTTTTACAAACTGAATAATGCAGAGAGCATAAATAAAAGAAGTAACCATAAGTCCAACTGTCATTACACTTTAATAGCCGCAGCATAATGTCCTAGTTAAGATCCACTGCAGGATGTATAATACTATCAACAACATTTCATGGAAATCTTTATGCCATTAAAATGTAAATATATTCTACCTGTTTTAACACTGCACTATATGGCTATGGAGAAGTCGTCTGAAAATTAAAATTTACAAAAGCTAAATAATTAAATTTCCTCAAACCCGAAAAAACGTTATGTGGAGGCTAGTCTCTCCTAGGACATATTATATTTCTCAAAACCCTACTGTATTTGAACTGATCTTTTTTTAAAGAAGCAAATCATTTAACAATCATTTCTCTCTCTCTTCCATTTGTCAACAAGAAAGAGCATGGCAAGACATGATTATGATTACTTGCATTATAAGAAATATATAGTTTGTTGCTCTGGCCAGTTTTCTCAGTGGTTAGAGCGTCGGCCTACAGACTGCAGGATCTCAGGTTTGATTCCCTGTCAAGGGCACATACTTTGGTTGCTGGTTCAATCCCTGGTCCTGGAGGCAAATAATCCATGTCTCTCTCGCACACATAAATATTTCTCTCTCCCTTTCTCCCTCCTTTCCACTATCTCTAAAAAAAATCAATAAAAAAATATCCTCTGGTGAGGATTAAAAAAAGGCTTGTTAATTATAATATCTATTTAGCTTGTGCTTTATTTCTCTTGCAAGTCTTAGGTCATCTTGAGTTTCTTTAGAATTTTCCATCTAGAAAGTACTTTAGAGGTCATCTAATAAATAGTGGTTAAGGATTTGGGCCCTAGAAATGGACTACTTGGGTCAAGCTCCCGCTCTGTCCATTTCTAGTTGTATGATATTGGGCAAATTACTTAACTTATTCGGTTTCCTCATCTTTAAAACAATAGCATTGTTGTGAGGGTTAAATGATTTAATGCATGTAATGCCTAATATGCTGCCAAGTACCTAGTATATATTCAATACTTGTTACCCATTATCATTAGTATGACTAATTCAGTTTTCTTCTGGGGAATCATGAAGTTTAGTCACAGTGACTTGCTGAAGGGCATCAGCTGATTTGTGGGAGAAATAGTACTAGGACTCACATCTCCTTTCTCCAGGCCCAGGAACCTTAGCTCAGTGCCATAATGTGTCCTTTGCTAGCAGTGTTTTAAAGCCCCCTGACTACCACCTTAGGCACAAAAGGGTTTTAGATCTATCAGCAGCTAAGCTGAATGCAGCCTGATCAGCTCTGGCTCCTGGTTTCACTTCCTCAGAGCCTAGGGGGCTTTTTGGCTCCAGAGTGTTATTTGTTCAGAACCCTGATACTTTTGGGCTGTAAAACGCTTTCATTAGTGTCAGTGTGAACCCGTCTTCCATACCTGTCAGTTTGTCTCCATCTCTGTTTATCCTCTGACCTTGCCACCTCATTCTAAGGGGTCTCAGTGTTTTAGACAGAAAGCCCCTTAACCCTCCTTCTGTCTGGATTCTGATTCCTATCTCTGAGTCTTTCTCTGCTCGGCATGTCCAAAATGCACACTTGTCAATAGCTATATCCTCATGCGGTAGTTTTGTACCAGTACTTTTCTCTGCTGGCTTTCAAAGCCCTCCATGCTGAGACTCTACCACACCTACCCAACCCGATAGCCTACAGCTTTCTAGGACTTTTCTCCATTACAGTGGGCCTGGTATCCCCAAAGTTTTGCAGTTTTCATCTCTGAACCTCATTTCATTTGCTCTGAACACACACACACACACACACACACAAAGAACTTATATAAATGTCTGTTAAAGCTAGGAACTAAACCATCATACATTAATATTTTCTTCTTTTATAAAAATCTTGTAAAGAGGCTCACATTTTCATGTATCCTTTTGATATGATTAAGATGGAGACCCACCTCCCTTTTAGTATTCATTTTACATCTAGGAAATATTAGTATTCTAGAAAACATCAGTGCTCCATGAGTTAAATAATGAGCACTGACAGAAAAGAAAGGCTTTTCTTTTTATTGTCTGCACAAAGAATCTAGAAATATCAGCAAGAGAAAAAAAGGAACTTCACAGTAAATTGTGTCAAAATAATTCAAGGAAATATCTATTTGTTACTCAAACAGCTTAAACAGTCTCAAACACCATTCATTTATATTACATCTCCCAACCCATGTTTACAAAAACTGACATTTCAAACTACCATATCCTCTAATATTTCATACCAGAATAACAGTGGCCAAAGGAACAGAACATTATTCCTATCAGACATTATTCTCAGACATAAAATGCACATAAATATACTCATTCAGAGAAAGAGATTTTCTGTTTGGTCACATTGACATGAAGGGTTAAAGGGCTTGGGGTGAAATGCCAATCAAGAATAGCTCTGGCTCTTCTGGGTGATGTATGTGTGTTTCTTCTTGGTGCTACTTACACTTCCTCATACAAGTCTGGCAGTCACATGACTGGGCTTGACTTTGAGTGGGTCAATCTTACCAATTACAAGAAACATTCAGGATACAGAGAGATGCCTACTGAATTTTAAAATAAAAACATTAAGCCTGTTTTTCCATTGTAACCTCTGAATTTAGGCATGCAAAAGTCAAGGTTCACTCTTTTATTAGTTTTCTTTTTTTCCAGTCCACAATTGTAGTTGCAGCTATGTTAATTCATTAGTGTTCTTTTGATATTGTGTGTTTTATAAAGTCAAGTGGACATTATGTCTCCATTTTGTTTCAAGACAAACAAAAAACTGTTATAAAAAGTGTATTTTCCTGTGCCCTTTTATACAGTCTACTTCTATATTCCTCTGGATATTTACTTTGATAGATTTTTCAGGCACAGACAACCACAGAAATAGAAAACTGGAGCAGAAAATACTGTTAGCCTATGTAAATGGAGTAAAAGTAATAGCTTATAACAATATAGGTGGAGTTAAGGAATGACCCTAGGGAAAGGTGAGTGATAAGGAAATTGTAACAGATTTCTTTTAAGGCCATAAAGAAAGAATAATTTAAAATATCTTGCCTTAGAGTTATTATGCAATTGTAAATAAGAATGTACAGATATATAAAATTGAATAATAAAAGTGTCTTTTGGCATAAAGTCAAGATGTTTTAATTTGATTAGACACTGATGGTATATATTTGACTCAACTTGATTTCAACAGATAATTAACTGAATTATAACCTATACTTAATGCCAAACACTAAAATTTTGAGACTAACTAAAGTAACAATGGCTATAATTAATGCCAAAGACAGTAACACATTGCAGGAAGACTGATAATTCTCAAATCATGTTCTCTAATCCTATTAATCTTACAAATGTTACTTTAATTCCTAATGCCACTGTTATGCTTCTGAAAATGAGAAACCATTTATGTCCTTTCTTATCTCCTGGGTTTAAATGATAAATATGTAAAAGTGCATTGAGCTTTTTCTGATAAGAGGTACTATAAAATCAAAAGTGTTTTTATTATTATATCAATCAAATGGGATCTCAGTATAAGTTGCTTTTTGAAGACCCACAACTTTTTATGGGTGAATCATGAAATTGTATTGGAAAATATACTGAAGCCACATAACAGGGTAGACAGAAAATTTTGTGCTATTTAGGGCTTTTAAACTTGGTTACAATTAGAAATGTGAGAAGATATTTATTAGGTAGGATGTTAACAAGGGCAAATGACAACATTTAAGAGAACACATGAAATCAAAAATTGGCTTCATCAAATAAATGTGTTAAGTCATCATTTTTGTTTTCATAATCATAGTTACCATGTATCTACTATGCCCTCTATCCCAGGAAGTTTGATTATTTTATACTCACATTTAACCTCATAGTGATTTTAAATTAATCGTTGTCAACATTTTATATATCAGGAAATCAAGACTTATGAGAGAGAATTTGTCTAAGGCCCCACAGTGACTGAGTCAGGTTCAAATCTGGAGTAAAGTCCTAAGCTCCTAACAATTTGCAAAACTGTAGCTCCTAGTAGAGTCATTCTATAGTTTCTGTTTAAAGGACTAATTTTTGACTAAACCATTAAAAAATTATATAAAGAGATATTGTACAAAAGCTTAGAAAGATAAATAACAAAATCTGGACACATTGTGAAGATGTTGTATACAACATGTTGAGTTGAACTGCCTACATTTTCCTTTTACTAGGATTTCCTAAAAAAAGTAATCTGATTTCCTTTAGGCATTTAGTCTCTAATCTAATTGTATTATTCTGGCACCTGATAGGCACTCAAAAGATGCTTGAGTCAAACTGAAATAGACCTTCTGTCAAAGATCAGAAATAAATATTTAGAAATATGAGCTGATTATGTATCCTTCACTTGACCCTCACCTGAAGATAAGTGTTATATCTGAAAAGACAGAATGAGTAGCCAGATTCTTCTTTTGATAATAGAATTATAATCAGTTTTAAACAAAACTATTATAACTTTTAGATATTTCCAGGGCTTCCAATATTTTTGCCTTTATACATTATAGAGAGACTGTTTGCCTTAGAAATCTATTAGCTCATTTCTAAAGAATAAATAATGGAAAATTATTTTTAAAATAAAATTTGCATTTTGGTATTTTTATTTTTCATCACTCATAATGGATTGCTATGCCTTTTAGAAATCAAATATATCATTTGTGATAAAAATTAGATACACATTATTTTTAGGATAAATTCATGATAAATTTTTTTTCCTGTCCAATAATGAAATTTTTATTTTTAAAATTATCTTTTAGTTTTGAAATATTATAATTTCAATTTATAAAATTCTTTTCAGATTTCAAACCTAGTGAGAGTTCATCTTTTAACCCTTATGCAAATTCTTATTTTATAAAAGTCCTACCTATTTTGATAAAGAATAATCTAAACTCTTCATTGAATGCAGATTTTCAATTTAATTAAGGAAAACAAAAATAAAAAATCATAGTTTGGGAGACTCATCAAATGCCTAAAAGGCTACAATTCACAAATGTAATATTTCTTCAATGTTTGTATAGTAGCCATGATTTAAACCAACATGAAAATAATTATGAAAAGTGGTGGTATGAAAGGGAAAAGTTAACTTACATAAAAATAAATCTCTTGTTAAAGAATACATATAGCACTTATTCATCCATATACTTGAATTAAAAAAACACAACAGTTCTGTGTTACAACATATGAATGATTTTTGCATAAAGTATTCAATATAAGTGTGTTTGAGATGTCATAACTTATATTTGTTTACCTCCCTATGAATAATCAGATGACAACTTCAAAATTTAAATGAATTGTTTTGTAATAGATCTCTATAGTTTAATAACTACTGAAACGAAGACTAGCATCTTAAATTTTTCCTCATCACTTTTCCTGGCAAACTCATTTCTTATTCTTTCTCATCCCACTGTGATTTGAGCAGCCTTTATATTGTCAATTAAGTGCACTCTGACATCGATCAAAGTTTTGGGGTTAAACAAAGTAAAAACTGATTGATTTTCTAAAGCTGCATTAACTATGTGTTATCATCAGAAAGTACTTTTTTAGAAATGTTGCTGAAACTTAAAATATAAATGCTGTTGTGGAAAAATGGAATGCATCCTCTCATACTTACACACTCTCATAATCGTACACCAGTGAATTTACAATCTGCTCAACTACGAACAGAACAAGGTGCAGTACCAAGTCATTAGTGAATCAATGTCACTGGCTATATTCTGATCATTGTACGTTTATAACTTTTTTGTGAAACATTTATTCAAATAATGCATAGAATTTCATGCCTCATATTCATAAAAGCAGACCAGAGGGTAATAAAAAGTGTGCCACAACAACCAGGTGGTGTCAAAAATACACACCTGGAATTTGTTGTTTCCTGAATTAGCCCATAGTAATTAGCTGGGTAAAGGGGGAGGGGTCATATAGGATTTATTCCCCAAAGCTGAGCAGATCCTTTTCTGTGGTTAACAGATTCTTAGGTTATTCTGAAATCTCCCTGAAGTCACTCTGGTGGTTCTATCACTTCAACAAACAAGGTAAATTAACCTCTAGTTGTTGGTAACTCCTCATCTGGTTGGTCTGACTTACCACAAAAGGGAAACTTGAGAGTCCATTCGGAATCTCTTTCTAATGCTGAAGTAGAGAGCTTCCTGTGGCCCATGCTCTAAAAAAGACAGAATTCTGTGTTCTAGCAAATTGGTTTAAATTGTTCCTTAATCTCTATGACCCCAAACTTCACACAACTTATATCATTTTTTTAATGCATCACAGCTATGACTTGGAATCATGACCAAAATGACATGTCCCTTTGCTACTCCTTCTTACAGCTTCCCATCCCCAAGTAATTTTTAAAACCGATAGGCTTTTTCTCTGTGCTCCACGCCCCCATTAAAAAAAAAAAAAAGTATCCCATTCCAGGTGCCCCCTCTGCTGCCTGCCAAAAGCATTTTAATGACAGTTTACTTGAGCGGGCTGTGAGCAGACTGCTGCCTGTGCCACCTGCATTTCAATTTCTTAACGCACAGCCCAGATAAAACACAGTGGAGCGGGATCTGGGCTGCTCTCTACATTGGGGCGGCCTTATCAAGCGTGAAGTTTGGCGCATTGCAAACCCATTCAAGTGATTATCTGTGGAGGACCTCTCGAGCCATCTCCATCTCTGCAGCGGGCTGATAAGACAGCGTTCCCCCCGCCGCTGTGTCTCCCCGGGCCTCAGTCTTCTTCGGAGACAAACTCCGCCTTTGTCCCCGTGCCCCGGTGCGGACACTTGCTAGGTGGGGCAAGGGTTTGATCGAAACACACGTGGGGGGGGAGAAAAGGGGGGAAGGGAGCAAGGGTGAGTGTGTGAGAGCCCAGGAGGGAGGACAGAAGAGGGGGAGGAGGGAAAGGTTAGAGAGCGGAGGGGGTGGGGGCAGGGCCGCCTGGCGAGCGCACTTGATAGCTCCGATGGACAGATTGCTCAGCCCGGCTTTATTATTTCAAACTGGACGTGCATCGCACACAAGTGGAAACATAAATCTTCCCTATAAGTCAGAGCCTCGAGGAGCATCGGAAGCAGGGAAACCGTTTCTTCCCGGGTCCGGGGAAAGGGGCAGCGAAATGACTGCCGGCCGCTGAGACAGATGGTTTCCTTTAACTTTGGAAACGGCTCTTTTTTAATTACGTGTATTAATTTTACATGAGATGTACAGGCTCCAGGAGAAAGCGCGGGGAAGGCCGTTAGCGTCCCTGAAAGCAGCGGGCACAACGCTCTGATTTGTCCTTTCTCGCCTCCAGCTTGTCCTGCCTCACCTGGTCGCCCGCACCGCCCTTTGCAGCTCAGGAGAGACGCGGGTTTATCCGGCTAAAAGTTACTGCGGAGGGAAAGGAGGGCGGGAAAGACATCTGAGGACGTTTCTTAGGAGCTTTTGCACATAAATGATCGTCGACCTGAAGCTGAAAATGTATTTTCTGAGGCCCTGGGGCACGTGCAACAGATCTGAGTCTCTGCAGGCAAATAACCGAGAAGCGAATGAACCTCATACACATTTTGCCCCGAAAAAAAAAAAAAAAGTGTGTGGGGGGTGGCGGTGGGGGACAATATAATCTGGTGGCAAAGATTTACCGCGTCACTAGATTGCATTTTTAAAAGCGTTTAAATAACTCACGTCTCTTTACGTGTAGACAGTAACCCCAGGATGTAGGGGGAATTCTCCCCGAGTCTGCTCTTTTGAGTCTTTTCTCTGCAACAGCAGTTTACAGAGAAAATGTAAAGAGAAAGTAAAGTTGTGTGACCCTGCTCACTGCCGCCCCTGGCACTGTCCCTAATGGAAAGTGTTTGCAATATAAAGGGTCTTTCACAAAACAGTCTGGGAGGTCACTCACTTTCGGATAAAAGGCTTGGCCCCTTTGCCAGGAGGCGGTGGGAGCCTGGAGAAGAGTGGGGGAGGGGGCAAGGGTGAGAGGGTAGGCGTTTCTGTTGTGAGGCTCGCTGGGAATGTTGAGGACCTCAGCAGACTTCTGGAGGGTTACCTGGATTTGCGTGTATTTTGCCTGACCACTGTGATGACCGGCAGACTCAGCAGGGCAAGGGGGTGTATGACAAGGGGACAGTGGAGGGTGTGCAGCGAGTTCTGGGCTCTTACCCTACTGGCGTTTTGTCACGATGGCCGGGTCCTAACAAAGCCAGCCCAATTCAAAACAAACGTGTCTGCTGAGTAGGGCAGCCTTGTCCTTAAAGTTTGTGGAATGAATTCTTCCCAAGAATTAGTTTTCGCGTCTCCAGGGAGGGGCAGAAAACACTATCAGACTTTGCCAACCTCTGTTCAGGATCTGCTAGTCTCTGTCCATGGTGCTAATGCCTGCTTTATTCTCCGGCCCTGTTGCCACGTTCTACTCAAACTCACATTGCTGTCAATTTTCTCCATAACTTTTTCTGTTATCTAAACTGTGGAAAGAAACTTGGCATACTTTTTTAAGAATAAGAAATAAAAGCGTAATCATCAAGCTATATAATATCTATATTTCTCAAACAGGCATAAAACTGCCACATTTGCAGCATCATGAGCCACAGATCCCAACAAACAGCCCAACAGAATAACACTCAGTATTTTTATTAACCTGAAAGGGCATGATGGTTGGAATTACTGCTCTAAGCCAAACATTGTAAAGTCATTTAAATAGCTTCTCTGTTTTACTTTATTTTTAAAAGTTACAATAGTGGTTTACAGTGTCCTTTATCATAAAATGCTAAAATCACCCCCTCACAAACACACACTAATATAAAGAGGTTATTTATCTTGAAAGACATTACCCACAATACTTTATGAGTTTATCTGTCATTGACTTTCTTTATAAAGAAACTTTGTAAAATTATTGAATTTATACATTTTCAGCTTTGAGACCATTCTTTTGGCAACTTTCTCCACAGCAAACTTTTTCTCCAAACTCTCAGTGGCTCTCTAGATCTTGCCCTTCTCTACTACAGTTTAAAATTATCCCAAGGACTTTGGAAAGATATCAGAGCTAACATGACAATCATAGCTGAAATGTCTGTTAAGTGCTTTTCTAATGCAAAGTATGAACGAAGAGGGTTTGATTACAATGGCTTAATGTGAGGTGTGATGTGTACATATCGTTTTAGTTGCAAAATAGAATGTTAATATTTCAGGCTATGACAACATGAATTCAAAGTGAAATCTACACCCAGATAGCATTTGTATTAAAGTGGCTGTGCTCAGTTTTTATTATTGAAAGTTGGGGGAAAACCCCACATGTTACTTATGATATATCTATCAATTTAAAGTTTTTAAACTTAAAAATTTTTATTTTTGAGGAAGTAAGCTAGTATTATAAGATATTTTCAATACATCTTAAATAATTAACTCTATTTTTTCTACAGAGGAAACAAAAAACACTGAAAATTACAACATTTTGAAAAATATTTGCTCTTCTGTCCAAAATGATAAAAGCATAGACAATGAATCTGCAGAATTTAGCATTTTATATTTAAAAACTTTTGTTTTTATGCATTTTGTTTTGTGTATTTGAATGGACACGTTTACTACTTCCCATGTAATTAAATTAACTATATTACATGCATACTAGATTTTCATCACACCACACCACACCCAGTTTTTCATATCCACCTTCCCCAATCCTTTTGGAAACATATTGCAATTTACAAAATCTGTCTTGTGGCTACAAACATGCACTCAAAAATTAAAACTAAGTATTAGTTTCTACCCAGTTAGAAGACAGTTATGTAATTGTAAGTTAATGGTAAATGTTTTCTTCAAAGTGCTAAGAATATTGCATGAAAACATGCAACTAATTCAATATTTTTTTCAATATTAATTTAAGAGCATGTTAACAAGGAGAAAAGGCAAGTCATTTCATAGATAAGTCTGGTTGAACAATGCTATTTGTTTATCCAAATTGTGTTTCTCTGTATTGAGCTGAAGTGAGGGGATGAGTTCAAAGAGGATGACAACAAACCCAATCTTCCAACTGTGTATTCACACAGTGATTATTCTAGGCAAGATGAAGCATTTCCTCTCCCTTCTTCTGTGCTTCCCTCAGCCCACTGACTCCATTTCTTTGCATTGCTTTTCTTTTTCTCATGAGTTTTACCCAGGTCTAGAGAATAGTTTTAAGTTTAAATTAGGAACACAAGCCTGATGTTATATAAAAAGTGGGGCAGGGATTAAAGCCTGGTAATAAATGCTAATTATAAGAAAACACAGATTCAGGCCTTCTTTTCCAACCTCCAGTTATTATCATGCCAAGTAATACAACTCAGACATACTATACAGCCTCTTTGGGAGAGAAGCAGGTCTTCTGTTCTTTACCATTAATCATTTATCAATACTCAAGGACACTTTCAAGAAACCCTGATTACTTCACCCCTCCCTTTCTAGTCATTTTGCTTTATAACTATCTCTCCCTCTTCCCTCCATTTCATTCCACCCTCCTGCAATCTCTCTTACCTGACTCCTCTTTCCAGCATTTTCAAATATAATGACTATTAAGTAAATAAACAGGAATTCCTTTTAGAAAGGCTTGAGCTCCTAGAGATGATACGTTACTACATTGCATAAGTAATGTAAGTTCTTTCTAGGAAGTTGGAGCTATCCTTCAACACTGAAAGGAGAAATTCAAGCTGGAAAAGAACCCACCCAAGTCAAACGAATAGTGTCTTATACATCAAGTGGCTCCTGAGAACCACACTTTCACTTGGAGAAAGAAATAAATGCCAGGGTGGGGGTGGGGGTGGGGGAGAGGACCTGTCAGCTTCCCAAATATCATCAATAAAGTAGTCTTCATCTATAAAGCAAAAGCATTGAAAGCACTTGGGTCTTCTGGTTAAACTTTTTAATCCTCAGAGGGAAGAAACTAGATAAAGGCCTGAGTATCTTCACTGTCAGCAATACATGTGTGGTCCAAGAAGTGTACTGCCAACAAATGAGGAGGCAAGCCTTGCTCTGATTTTATATACAGCTGCTCTTTTTTAGAGTCATCATACACTTCAAAGTGAAGGACCTTAGCTCAGTACCTCTTTTCCTGCACTGGATGCTCATCCTACACTTTTCTAATATGAAGTGAAAGCTAATACAAGTCATGCAGCTTTATTTAAAAGCATTTTTGACTCTATCCTTATCCTAAAAGGATGCTTTAAAAAAAATATATATATATATACACACACTAAACACGAGAGCTGTAATATGCATATCTTAAAATAAAGACATAAAAATTAATATCTAATACAGAATACTGGAACACAAATAGAAAAAAAGCATGCGGGCAAGGAATGGATGTACCTTCATCCCTTTCACTCAGATCAAAGAGAGGGAACTCTCAATGACTCATACATACCGGACAGAGTTTAGTGCTATAAAGAAACGTGTCACAGGTGAGGCAAAGGAAACGAGTCTTTCGCAAGCAGAAAGATTGAGGAGGAAAGGAGCTCGTGCCATATCGCAAACTCTGATAGTACAGTTCCAACACTCCCACACTGCTCTCTCTCCATCTCTCTTTTTTGCTTCTTGCATTTCCCTTCGCCGCCAGCGTTAAGTGTGTACCGCCCCGCACAACTTACCTTGAAACGGGACTCCATTGAGCTCTAGAGAATGACACAGAGTCCTAACCAATCCCATTGCGGGGCTTCGCTTGGGCCGCCTCCGTGGAAGCGTCTGGACCAATCAGAACCCCGGGGAGATGAGCAAGTTGCGTTGTGGCGCGAGTCGGCGTATACTTCCGCGCGTGCCGCCCGGGATCGGAGCCTGGCCGAGCAGCTGCACAGCCGGCAGTGCGGAGGCAGAGCAGGGGTTGGTGATACGGTGCTATAAATCTGCGGGCCGGTCCACCTCCCTTTTAAGACGTCCTCCCCCGCGGTTTCTGTCCTCAGTTAGAGATGCAGCAGCTTACTCCTGTAGCGACCTACTAAAAAGCAGCCAGGAGAAAGACATCGTCTTTTTGAAAAAACGCTCTTTCGTCTCTTTTCTTTGTTCCTTCGTTTGTTTTTCTTGCCCCTTTTTGTTTAGTTGAGCGGCGATAGGAGGGCAGTCTCTCCGTCTTTTTAAACTCTCTTTTTAAGTTTCCCCTCCCCTTTCATACATTTTTCCCCCCCTTCTTCTTCTTCGCCATTTCTTTTAGCGTTGGACTTCGGGGTCGAAAGCATTTCTTTTGATTTGCTTCTTTTAAGCCGAGCACAGTTTTAGGTCTCGTGCTGTCTTAAGAGAACTATCCAGCAGCTTCTTGCTCATCCTTATTGGGAGAACTGCACCGTTACTTTAAAAACACACACACACACACAAAAACCTTAAGGGAGAAAGGTAAGTTTCGGTTTGGTTTCTTTAATCATTAGTTGCAGCGATGCGCTGGCAAACCCAGAAAACCTGTAAGTGAGCGGAATACAGAATATGAAGTTAATTGCACGTTTGCCTCCTTTCAAAGCGAGTGCTCTGCTTTTTTTAATTCTAGAGAGCTAGACTCAAAAGAAGGTGGACGCATGCTTGACGTACTGAATATTTGCAAACGCCAGTGGCAGAAATTTAAGTGGTAAATGTGGCCGGGGTCGAGCGGGGGGGGGGAGGGGGGGGCGAGGGTACAATGGAAGTCTTAGATGTGGAGTGAGCCTGGGGATTGAGGTTGGAAGTTCATTTCGTGGGGAGACAGGGATCGCTTGGGTTATGGGGGATGCATGCCTCTACTTTGGCAAAGCAACCGGAGGACTGGAGAGGCTTACGTGCCGTTCGGGATCATTAGAAGCCTGGACTTGCAGATTAGACCAGCGAGAGAACCCCAGACTTAATTGCATTAGCCAGATAGCGTGTGCCGGGGAGATGGGATTACCGGATGGAATGTAGATGCCGAACCAGGCAGCGAGTTGTAGTTGCCTGAAAAAGTACACGCCGCCTTAGGGCTGGGGCCGGGGTGGGTAGAAGCTGTCAAAACTCGTCATTGCTAGGTGTGCGGGCTCCAAGGCATGGGCGCCAAGGACCGTGGTTCGGTCGTAGGAGAAGATAGCTCTTTGGGGGCCGAATTCCTAAACCGGTGCCGGATCCGAGATTCCCTTTGTTCGGAAAAGAGTAAATAAGATCCTTGGAGCTGTGTCTGTGGAGCGGCGGCTGCCGGGGAGCCTCGCAGCGGTGGGCGCGGGGAAGTGTCTTGCAAGCCCTGTCCTTGGTCCTACGCGGTTGACTTCGCCTTCGGGGCGAGGGGGAACCCCTTGGCGCCGCGAGGCTTCCTCAGCCACCCCAGGAGCCGGCTCCGCTCGGTGGGTAGCTCGCCTCTCCTTCCTTACCGCTCACCCCCGCCCTTTCCCGAAGAGCTATTGTTAAACGGGCGCCGGGAGGAAGATGGTTGGGGATGAGACGCCAGGAAAAGACACACGCTTCATGTTAACTTCCGCGGTTTCCCAGGGCTCAGGAGAACCCAGCCGGCTGTCTGCTAGGAAACGGAGAATCCGGGGAGAGGTGGGCCCGGGGGAGGATGCTCGCGGGGCGGGGAGGGCAGAGGGGATGGTGGTGGCGGCGAGCGAGGTGCTGCCTTTGCCTGAGCGAAGTTTAAATAATTGGCACGAGGGAGTGCGGGGAAGCGTGTGCGTGAGGGCGCCCGCGTGGTGCTGGAGAGGAAGAGGCTGGGGAAAGGTACAAAGTCGGCTGGGGTTGTTGTTGTTGTTGTTGTTGTTGTTATTATTATTATTATTATTATTATTATTATTATTGTTTTGCTGCTCTCCACCCCACCCACCCCTCCAGGGTCGAAAACCCAACGCGCGGCCAGCCCACTCTAGACTGATGTCCATCACTCAGGCCGCGGGGGCCGGGGATGTCAAGGTGGTAGTGCCCACCGTGGAGCTCCGCGGCGAGGCGAGCCGGACCTGGAGTGGCCATTGTTGCTTAATTTATGCCCAGCACGTTGCTACGTACCCACCTATTTCACGTCTGTAAAGAATTAACACGAGAGCTATACCACTGTGGCAAATTGGAGGCTGGCTGTGTCCCCCGGTTTTCCATTTTCAAGGGCTGGTTAGCGAAACTGATGTGGAGACTGGGTATTTTCTCTGGTAATTAATTGCCAGCTGGCTGTATTGTGGCGAGAGTGAGAGAAATAGTCAATCATCTCGTGCTTCATCTTCACACCGCTGCACCAGGATGGAGGTCTCGGTACTTTCCCCCTAAAATGCACAGGCTCTCTCCCCTCCCCTACTCATGTCCAAAAACTGTTGGTTAAGATTCTAACCCGTCAGCCCTTCCCCACACTCCTGTTTCTTAACACTCCTCTCTAGATGTTGGGGGTGGGAGGGAGGTGGAGGTGCTTAATTTTTTAGGCCTACACTGCAATCTAAAAAATGCAGGCTTAGAGTGGGGGTGGGGACAAGGCAGACAATAGTAACCAAAGGAATTTTCCTAATTGGGAATGGGCTGTTAAAGGTCAGGGAAATGGTGTGCCTGTTTGGGGGGGGGGGGGGGGGATGGAAGGGTTGGGAATCTGTTTGGTCTCATAAGGCTTCCTTGGTAAAATGGCTTCTTAAATGGGGCATCTACCACATTTCTCAGCATCTGAACAAATAAGTGCGCAAAACTCGAAAAGGTTGAGTGTTTAAAAGTTGCCTTTTCGGGGATTTAATTTTTTTTAACCATTTCTTTTCTTATTGCTGTCATTCCCTGAATCTGCCTTACACCTGGCACTCCTCACTCCCCTTTCTCTCCTATAACCAAGTGCGTGGGCACCCCACTTTGTAAAGCTATCCTGTTCTGGAGTTCTCCACTAGAACGCAGTTTGCAGGCAGAAGCATTTTGGAAGACTTGTAAAACTGAAGAGAGGTTTCCTATAACTTCAAGAAGGCTTTAGGAAGTAGGGCGTAGGGCATTCTAAGAGGTTTAGGCTTGGATTGGCAAATTTTGGGTCCATTTTTTTTTCTTTTTTGCCTAACGTTTGGAAACATGCATTTTTAGCAATCCTGCCTACCTGATATGAGAACATTATAATTAACTTTTTTTAGAGAGGTCAAAGAGGTACAGGCGCTTTGAGCACTTTTTCCCAGGAACCCCTACAAAGTCAATTAAGGTCATTTAATTGCAAATCAGACTTGCAGTTAAATGACCTTATGCTTAGATAGAATCCACTATTTTTGATGTCCCCAGCCTCGGTCCCCCAAATTGCAGAATAGTCCGTTTCCGTTTGGTGGGTGGTTGAGCCTCCTAGTTTACTATTCATGATTTGAGAAGCAGGCAAATTGGCCGCCCAGGCCCCCCACCTTGGGTTAGAGGAGGCCCCCCCCCTTCTTCCCCAGCTCCGCCCGTCGTGTGGGGGCGGGGAGCTCTGGGCGCCCTTAGCGGACCTTTGCTGCATCAAACCCGCATCATGCCCTTGAAGCTGTAACCTCGGTCACATTCTTGCAGCGACTCAGTGGCCCACTGCTTAGTCCCTCTCTTACCTTCTGCGGTTTCAGGTAGGTATGACAGGTGATATTTTTAAATGTAGTTTTTTGAGTGTTTTGTTTCAAGGGGGAAGGGTTAAGACAGAAGCCTTTGCAATAAAAACAAAGAATCCAGGCCACCCAATACGACAGGTGCTCTAGTAATTAAGAGGCTGAGCAGGTGTAAAAACGTGCTCCCTCTGCGTGGTTGGGAGCGGGGGGGGGGGGCAGTTTTAACTCCCAGTCACGGGGCCGAGTCTGAGGACACGCACAGGTTTTTCTTGGGAAAAGCGATTGACTCAGGCTTGGGGGCAGGCCAAGGCAAGGTGGACGCCCCCTCGGTGAAGAGTTGGCCATTTCTGGGATTTTGTGGCGGCGGGGGGGCGGGGAGGGGGGCGTTGGAAGGTGCAATGAATGGCAGGGAGGCAGGCAGGCATGCATGCATATAGTCGAGTGCAGGATTTCCTGTTTTGCGTTTGAAGCAGAGTATAGCACCCCACACAGGTATTCTGGGCTTATTTGAACATCAGATTACATCTGAAGAGGCAGAGATGGGCAGCGGGGCTTTAGCCAAGAGCCAGGATCCTTCAGCTGTAAAGTAGTGGGGGGAAAAGAGCTTTAAAGTCTGCTTGGAACAATTGTGCACATAGGCATGTATGTGTGTATATATATTTGACATGTACGTATCAGTGGAAGGCCCCCATAATCGCTCTGGCTCTCCTTGAGCACCCGGAGCCTCGGGCTTCAGAAACTTGAGTCCGGAATCTGCCGCCACTGGGCGCAGACGCCCTCGGCTGCGGCCGGCAGAGGCTGGCTGGGGAGTCGGCTGAAAATCGGGAGCCCGGAGGGACGGAGAAGAGCTCCCGCTGCCCGGGGTTCTCTCCCAAGGACTGACTCGTGGGGCGGCTGGGCAGGGCACGCGCCGGTGGCGCCACGAACTCGCCGCCGGCCCCGCCTCCTGGCCGGCTGCCAGGCAGGCCCCTCCCCGCCGCTACAAACAGCGGGACGAGGCCCCGGCGTCTCGGAGGCAGCTGCCGGCCCAGGAAGCCGGTCCTTCCCCTGTGCTGTGCGGTGCGGCGCGGCGCGGGTGGGGCGGGCGTTCCTCCGGGTTCCAGTCCGCCTTCTCGCCACCACAGGACTAGGGGACAGGGACGCCGCCTTCGCCTCCCTGCGGAGCCCGCACAGTGACTCCTTCGAGGCTGTGCCGGGGACCCTCGGCGCTGGCTATTGCCGCTGCTGCTCCCATTCGTAGCAGGCAAGTGCGGGGGGAGTGGGAAAAGGCGGTGGGGGTGCGGGTGGGGGTGCGGGGGAGGGCTGGAAGGGAGGGCACGCGCCGCGTCCCAGGTCTGTTTATAGATTCCGAGGCTTAGGGCTGTGCAGGCTCGGCATTGCCCGGGAGTCGGGGCGCTGGGCGGGAACGCCAGCGAGGGCTGCGGAGGCTGTGCACCCGAAGTTCCTAGAGCTCGGCCCCTGGTGGTGGGAGTGCTGGGCACTGGGCGCCTGGGGCAGGGGGGCGCCTCCTCTCCGGCGGGCACAGGCTGGCGGGGCGGCGGGCGCCGCGGGGCTGATTGCGGCGGGGAGCGGGGAGCGTGCAGGGGCGCGGACGTGCGCGAAACGGCCGCGTGTAGCGCGAGAACTGCGCCCAGACGCAGGTGAGTGTATTGGAGGGCAGAGGAGAAGGGGGCTTTTCCAGAACAAGGGCAGGGAGCCCAGGGTGGGCAGGCAGCCCCGCTTTGTGGGAAGCCGCGTGCACTCCAGCCAGGTGGTGCCCGGTGCCGTGCCCACTGGGTACAGCGCCTCCTCGCGCGCGCTCCTCGGAGCTCCCAGGGCGTCTGGGGACTTGGAGCGGCCACACAGAGTGAGGAGGCGGCATGGGACGGTGGCAGGGCAAAGAGGAGCCTCCGAGCTTCTCCCCCCTTTGCTTGGACGGTGTTAGGTGAGGCCAGGGGCAGCCCCTCGAGGTCCCAGCCCGAGGTCAGTTGGCCCGCTCGCGTCCCGGATTGCGCCCCAGTGGTGCGCCGGGCGGGCGGCGCGGAGCCCCGTGGCCGCGGGCGAGGCGGGCTCTGGGGCTCTGTTCGCTCTCGTCGGGCGGCTGCAGCTGCTCCTGCGCCGGGGGAGCCCCGCCAGCTGCGGCCCGCGCCCCGAGGAAGTCTGTGCGCTGGTGACATTGGTGGAGTCTCTGGAGGACCCGCGGCGTCTCGCCAGCAGGTGCTCCTCCAGTGCTCGTGGTGGTGACAGCAAACAGCCTTTCAAGGCGTTTCTATAAAAGCTGCCTTGCCATCCTGGAGGGCTGGCGCTGGACCCTGCATGCGAGCTGAGGGTGCTGTCCAGAGGTCCTGTAAAATAGCATTCTAAAAGGTCATCGTCCTGATAAAATTTCCATCTTTTCTGAAAATGTAAGGAAAGGAGGATTGATGATGGGCTGTCTTCCCTTCTTGATTCCCTCCCCAGAGAAAGATGCTCAACAAGGCCAAATGCCTCCGGCAAGGACAGAAACCTTTTTAACAACTTAAGTTTTTGGTGGACGTACCCGTAACAATCCTATCTTTAAAAAATAAAAATGTAGCTCTACCCCCAAACTTACGGCAAATCAGTCCATTTAAAACCCTTCGAATACCAGTTGGGTGTAATATCCTCATGGTTTTAAGAAAAATCGATTTGTTTGAAATACTGTTTAATTGCCAGTGAAGACAGGTTTCTCAAGAATCATTTTCCTGGAGTCGTCTGAATTTTTCCTTGAGCTAAGGGAGCTCTTGCCTGCGGAAGCTGACCCGGATCTCCATTTTGGTGAGCGGGTGGGGAAAGCTTGCCTGGACCTACTTTCTCCTCCGGACCTTTGGGTCCAGAAATGGTGACTCTTTTGTTGGGTGGACTGGCGTGTCACCGCATTTGTCTTGGGTGTTTTCTTTGTGAGAGGTTTGTGGAAATGCTGATTGATCACTGCTCGGGTGCGGGAGTGCACATTAAGAGACAGTGCCCCCGGAAATGGGGGAGGAGAAAGGAAAGGGGGGGCATAAAAAATCTGGACGATAATAGCTGGGGTGGGGTAAGAAAAGTTAGGTTATGAAGAAACACATTTACATCCAGTTTCCTAGGATTCCTCTGCTTTTTTTTTTCTTTTCTTTTCCTTCTTGAGAGAATATTTTTGTGTTTGTGTGATCAATTCTGGTCCCTTATGCCCTTTTTGGGTAACATCTGCAACCTTTCAGGGAATAAGGTTTTTTTTGTTTTCCCTTTCAAAGACAGAGCCTTAGGGATTTAAGCCCCCTTCCCTCCTCCCATCACCTCCTCCTCTAGGCATTTCTACCAGTGTTTGTCTTTAGGATTCATGTTAAGTCAGCTGTTTTCAGCTGCATACACTCTTACTTCATGGTTCAAGAGAATTTTAGTTTTCGGAAATGCTCCTAGAAAAGAAGGAGTGCCTGGAATTGGTCAGTGATGGCCAGGCACACCCGCTATTTCCTGTCACATCTTTTATTTTATAGGCTCAGGTTGCATTACTAGAATTTCTTTTCTAGTTTTGTTTTTATTGTTGTTGTTGTTGGTTTGGTCTGGGTCATGATTCTTCACCAGACACTCAAGTTTCTTCTCTGTTTGGGTTTTGGTGCTTTTCACGAAGACCCAGCTCCCAGTGAGTGGTGAAGAACAAGGCTCTAGGTGGCATTTCTGTCACCCCATTCCTTAATCCATCTTTTGGGTCTTTGCATGCAGATGGATGTTCCTGGCTGAATCCTTGTTGCCTTTTTCAGCCATCCCAGCCTTCAAGTGCTTTTCTTGCTAACATGTTATGATTTCAAAAAATACTGCCCCCTCTCCTCTCCTCTCTTTTAGAAGTAAGTCCCAAATTCTCTTTAAGGACATCCAGAAGAATATCCTGACTTCTCAGCTGCGGTCAACCTTTCCTCTTTCTGATGGGAAAAAATTAAAACAGAAAAACAAAAACAAGACCACCCTGTGCCAGTTGCCCTTTCTGGTGTTAGCATGGTGCAAGAACACCACAGTGGCAAGTTACCATTCTTGTTGTTCTCCCCCCCCCCCCCCCAGAGGCCTGGCTACTCTGAGAGTGTCTGATCAAGACTGCCTTTACCACTTGCCGTTTCGATCTCTTGGTCTGCATGGTAGGGTCAGTTCTTCTGCTTTCACCTGAAGTCATGTTAAATCTCCTACGTCATCACATTCTTATAGCTACCCTTGTCATCAGTAATGTTGACTTATACGTAAGCGATGCCAGAGGTCCGCAGGACTTAGCCCAGTCAGGTTATTTTTTTGATAGCATATGAGGGGGGTGGGGGTGCTGGATCCTGTGCTGCTCATAGGAGTCCCCCCCCCCCTCTGCCCCCTCAGCTCTTCCTGATTCTTTGGAAGACCAATTGGACTCAGTTGGACAGACCAATCATACTTAAACCACATATTAAGTGGGCTTTGTTGTTGTTCTGTTTTAGTAGCATGATGTTTGGTTGGAAGCGGGTCACATAACTCCTCCTCCTTGAAATTCTTAACTTTTTGAACAAGAGGACCCTGTACTTTGATTTTGCCAATCCTTATTAGAGACTTTCTCCATTGTTAACCTTCAGCTGCCAGTGTTGCGGCTCTATGCTAATGCATTCATTATAAAGCAGTTTGAAATTGAAGGCTTGGAGCCCTGGAGATGCCACACCCAATTCCTGAATTAACAGGATGGAGGACATCAGCTGCCTGGGATGTTCCCTTGCTTTGTCTAGTTTCACTTGACAGATGTGGAGGTCTGCACTGGTTCTGGTCACTCACAGAACCCACATGTTGGGTATTTGATTGCCAAACTCACTGTTTTACATGTTGCATATTGGGCAGAACATTTGCCCTCTGTTCATTTGATTCAGGATACTGGTGTTTGCAACACTAGTTGCTTTTCTTTCTTGATTTTAAGCAATATAAATTTGCTAAGTAGAAAGGCACGTAAGCATGGGAAACAATATTTTACTTTAAGGCTTTTGCATATTAAAAGATGCATGTTATATTATGCTTTAAATAGGCTTGGTAGCTTGGAATCTGAACTAAAAATAGGAACTAGTATAGTAAAATTTTATAGAGGTTTTATGGCGTACTTAGGAAATTTTTCACTAACAAGAAATAGACAGATTTGCCTTCCAGCATGTATGATGTATATCATGACTTTAATTTTAGTAAGGTCACGGGAGAATTTTTTTCTTTTTAAGGGAAGATGACTGTATCACTAGCCTGGTAACTCCACTGTATAAAACAAAGGTGACTCTCCTCTGAGAAGCCATGAGCCAGGTGCCTTCCTGTAGACACCCTCCCCTTTAACACGAGGGCCAAGTTTTCAGAGGTTGGTCTATGTGAAAATACCTGTTTTCGGTAAAGGCACTCCTATCTGTTTTCTCAGCGCTTTTGTGCTGTTGGACTCCGCACCAGTTGCATTGATCCTCCTGTGCTTCTTGTTTTGGAATCTTGCTGAAGAGTTTTGTCTGATGACAGGTACGGGCTTTTCTTGTAAGAACTCTTCATACAGAGAAGGGACAGGTGCTTTGGGAAGGAGTGGAAGAGGTCAGATAACCAAGGAAGTCATGGGACTAGGTAGCCACGGGATTGAAACCGAACCAATGTGAAGGTTGGCTTATTAATTGTAAGTAACCCTGCTCTTCTCGTTTCTAAATTTGCACTCTCCTTTTGCTTGTCCGTGTTGCTGATCTCCAGTGTGTCCTTTCAGACATACAATAATAACAACAACTAACAAATAAGGTTTGACAGGCAAGATTCCCTTTCCCACTTTCAGAAATTCTTTATTTGAAATAAAACTGGATCACTTTTCTCAATAGACTTGTTTATCCATGCGGTCATTAGAGTAAAATGATAGTGAAAAAAACATGTTGAAGGTTTTGCTTTAGATGAGATAAATTTTGAACTCCTGGGTTTCGATAGCTGTATATTTGTCTCTTGTCTAATAGAAGAGTGATGGGTTCGTGCGAGACTTTCCCCTTGACTTAAAAAACGAGTCTGTCTCATAAAAAGGACGTTTATATGCTACACGACTAGCGTTTTGTTTTCTGCAGAATTTTTGTTGTTGTGAATTGCCCACTACTGATTATTTCAGCAGCTTTAATGACCATATTAATGGAATATCACAAAAGTTCCTCTTTTCATAAATGTCAAACCGATGAACTTCTTTCAGGATGGGATTTTATTTCATTTTGCTTTTATAGTTCGCCATGGTCGAACTCATTTCAAGCTTCAGTAGACATTTTCTTGACTAATTTCCTTTCCATATGAGGATAGGGGCAATAGTTGTTTTAGAATTGTTCCCTTCCTTATTATGGCGTTACTGTAAAATTGCTTGTTAATATTGAGGAACTTTGAACCTCTGAGCATCTGAAGAAAGCTGTGGGCCTTTATTCCCTTGGAAAATGCGTGTACCTAGACTTTTATTTTTTACAGTTTTTGCCATCTTGCCCTCTATAGTAAAGCGTGTTAAAATGACGTTTTATAGGGGGAAAATAGGATTTTGAAAATTGGAGTCATCTTCTTACACTGGTGACAGCCAGGCAAAGTCATTCGGATGAGCTCTTGTCTGCTGAATTGGTAGTGATGGGCCTTCAGCATTCATCCAAGACAGACTCTTAAGATTCCTTGTCTCCTTGCAGTTTGTTTGAAAATCAATTCTGATTTTGTAAACAAATATTGCACATGTGAGGTCTCCTTGTGAGTACGGTGCTGCCAGTTTGGCTGCTGGGTTGTCTCGCCTCAGTAGGTTTTGTCATTTCGGTTGAGACTCTTGATTTAGCAGAGCCGGGTGGAAGAGACTAAGCTGGGAGCCTGAGGTTTCCGCCATCTGGTTTTGGCTCAGCTGCCCGTGTCCTTGGTTCCTTAACCTCTCTTTAGTATGAAACGGCACCCTCCGTGTCTCAGGGACTGGTGAAGATGAGCGTATGTTGAGACTTTTTGGCAGTGGAATGACAATGTTTACTGAATTGGGGGTGGTGATAGGTGGGCCAAATAGATTAGATTTTATGTATTTGGACGTCAGTGTGTTTTATGAACTGTTGTTTTTAGTGATTCTTTATAACATATCATCATATAATTTCTGCCAGGAGGAAAGAAGCAATTCCCAAACTGTAGCAAGATTTTTGGAGAATTGTGAGTTTGCAGATTTCAGTATGGAAATAGACACAAATATATCCATGATGGTGGAATTTGGAATGGAAGTTTAAAATGCATTTTTTTTCCTATTGAAAACACAAATAATGTAAAAGGTACCTGTGAAAGTATGAGAATTTAAGCCAGCTAACATTTCTGGAATATAAATTTCTTAATTTACATTTTCCATCTTTTTTTGCAATGACAAATCAACATTTTAAATCGAAGTATTTGCATTAAAAACTCGGTCTATATTATCCTGATTTGAATGTTGCTTAGTCTCTTATTAAGGATTTATTCCTATACATCACTATAGGGAGTTTACACAGAAATACTTTATTTTCTTGCTTGCTTCAATACCTTCTCAGCACCCCAAGTGAAAGTCAATGATGGATGCCCTGTCTAGTAAGTTATTGGAAATTGCTCACCTGTTTAGTTTTTAAAGGATGTTTAAACACCTCTTTATCCGTGAGGCATCATTTGTGCATATCACAACTACTAGTGGCATTTCTTAAAGCAAATAAATAAATCACAGTGCATTTGAAAAGAAACTTAAGTCAGTTGGGTAAGATGGGAAAAATATTCCTGGAACTGAGTGTCCTTGATCATCAGTTTCCTCTGAGTTCCTTTTCAAAAGTGAGATTTTTCTCTTTCGCCGATGCTGCTCCTCTGTTGGAGGCACCCCTGTTGACGTGAGGACCACCCACCTTGATAGCAGAGCTCTCCAGAACATTTTAAATACACAGAGTTTATTATAGAGTAAGCAGGTTTTTATAACCCGTTCCCAGGTCAGGCCTATTTCCATGAGTTTACTCAACACTGTGTCTTTCCCCCTAGCTGCTGCTTCCTGCTTGATGGCTCACTTTGTTGAAACCCTTGGGGGCCATTCTGGCCTATGGCTGTGAATGACTCATGGACTTTTTCCAAATACCAGGTCATGGATGCTTTTGACTTTCATCCTTCCCCTGTCATTGCCTCTGCAAGGGCCTGGAACTACCCAGCCTTCCTGCCTTCTCTGTGCTAGCCCCTGTCCTGTCATCGCCTGTCCCTGCTTCTGAGCCCTGAACTAGTCCCACTTCCAGCCAGCCGGCCCTTCTGGGCCATGTGCAGCCTGCTCATCCTTGTATGTTCTCCCTCGGCTTGCGCTTTCGCATCGGCTCTGAGGCACTGTGTTACATTTGCTCACGGAAGGATATAGTATCCTTGCCCACGCTTTGCTTTCTGAGGTTTTACTCTTTACTCATGGCCTGAAAATATTAAGTGGAAAGTTCCAGAAGTAAACAGTTCACGAGTTTTAAATTGCACGCTGCTCTGAGTTAGCATGATGAAATCTCTTGCCTTCCCGCTTGGAACGTGAGTCATCCCAGTGTCTCCATGCTGCATACGCTGTGCACACTTCCTGCCCGGAAGTCAGTGCTTAGGTAGCAATGTGGTGTTCAGATCCGCTGTCTTGCTAGAGCAGCGCTTGTGTTCAGATAACCCCTATTTTACATACCGACGACCTCCTAGCACAGTGGTCGACAAAATGCGGCTCGCGAGCCTCAGTTTGCCACTCTGTTGATGAATGAGTTTGCCGACCGCTGCTATAAGGCATTACCCTTACCCAGAAGTCAACTTAAGGTTAAAGACATTAGTACATTATTAAAATGTTTCTGAAGTGTTTTTCCCTAAGGCAGTGGTCAGCAAGCTCGTTAGTCAACAGAGTGGTTTGCCGACCACTGCCCTAGCACAAGAATAGTGATGCTGGCAGTTTGGATATGCCAAAGAGACACCACAGAGACCTTCCTTTAAATGAAACGGTGGAAGTTCTTACCTAAATAAGGCATTTTATTGTCTCACATCATCACAGAAGGGTGAGTACCGCATGGAAAGGCATTTTGAGAGAGAGAGAGTAAGAGACCACATTCACATAACTTTTATTAACAGTACATGTTGTAATTGCTCTGTTTCATTATTGTTGTTAAAAACCTTACTGTGCCTAATTTATAAGTTAACCTTTATCACAGGTGTGTCTGCATAGGAAAGACCGCATTTATAGGGTCCCGGCCTATCGGTGATTTTAGGCACCCACTGGGCGGGGGGGACAGTCTTGGAACGGATCCCCTGCTGATAAAGGGGAACGACTGCATATTTTGTGACCAAGTGAACTGCTGCCATTAGAAGAGGAAGCAGAGAAAAGGGTGTGAGTTTCCGCCGTAAGCCCCGAAGAGTGGCCCACGGGCTGCATCTGTCTGTACCTGTTTTCTCTGGCTGACCTGTTGGGAGTTGTTGGTTTAGGTGTTGGGAAATACCATGTAAAGATCCAGAGCCATGTTTTATGCCTCTTGAGAAGCTGGAAGGGATGAGCAACCCTGGGCCCACCTGCACCCACTGCCCCCTCTCTCTGGAGAGCAGTGTGCTTCTCATTAGGGGAGAGACTGCCTGGCCTTGGTGGGTGTTCGAGTTTGTGATTCTCCTGCTGTTTCTGAAGTGTACTTACATATAAAGGCGAACAGTCTAAAGTCATCAAATTCATTTGATTTTCTTAGTGTTTGCAAATAATGTTTGAGTAGCGTTAGGTTGCTCCTTACACATTTCGATCTCCGTCTCCTTTACTTCCGTTAGAGACGTCTTGTCTTGGACCTCTCTGACCTTAACCCCTGATCGCAAGGTCGTTTCTCCTTCCTACAGGAGGTGTGCTTCCTTCGGTTTATCTTTCCTTCCCCTTGCCCCAGGATGTCAGACCCGGTCCCACTAGGAGCAGGGACTTCTTCATGCCCATTGCTTGCTAGCTTGTATTTGTTCAGATGCCTTGGGCTCAGCAGACGTTGCTTAGTGCTGTGGATACGAACAGGATATGATGAACTGTTTGAAAGAGGCCCCTGGACCTCCTGCTGCTCTCATTGCTGACGTGCAGTTTGGGAAAGACATTCCTCACTCAGGTTGCTGTAAAAAAAAAAGAGCTGATCTGAGAGGTTCCCAGGTGTGAGCCTTCTGTGTGTTGTCTCTTCTTCCCCCCTTCTTTTTTTTCAGTCTTCAGCCTTTCTCCTCTCTGGAAACAGCAGGGCACCTTCAGCAAAGCTTTCTCACACCTGTGCATGAGAGCGAGCCGTGGCACCAGAAGCAGAAAGCGGCTCCACGTGGCGTGTTCGGACCAATGCTGTGATTTTATTTTACAATAAGGACGGTGGTTATTCCCCATCAGCTCCTGAGCACAATAGCGCAATTTGAATAGCAGAGAGCAACTTTGGTGTGAGCTAAGGGCTAGGTAGCCGAATACAGATGAATGCTAAGTAGGTAGAGCATGCCAGTGCAGGGCCTCCCCTTTGGAAACACACAGCACTTAACGTTTCTAGTTAAGTTTTTGTTCAGCCTGGCAACCAGGAAGATCCGTTCTATCGACCAAGCCCTGGTGCCGCTTTTGAGGAAGGAGCCACGCTGCGAAGGCACTGCTCTCCCGGTAGCCCCCTGTGCTAGGCCCCTCACAACCAGGAGTCAGAATGTGTCCCCATAGTGAACATCTTCCCCAAACCCTTCAGCATAATAGCAGATTAATGCTGGCAGTTTTAAAAATTGTCGCAGCCGCCAGCCCAGCTAAGTTTATTTTTTTATATTTGGGGTGTGAGTAAAAGAGTATGCTTATTTAAAAAAATATTTTGAATTGACTGTGTATATTCAAAATGATTATAGGTATATTTTGCACTTTTTCTGGAATCCTCATTTGAGGATATGTATATTTTTAATTGATTTCAGAGAAGAGAAGGGTTGGGGGAAGAGAGAGAGAAACATTGATCCGTTGCTTATGCATTCCAACCCAGGATCGCATCTGTAACCTAGGTAGGTCACTGCATATTGCTTCTGGGACAGGCCTGGGTAACTTCTTGTGGTAGTTTTGTGTGTGTATTTATTTATTTGCTTAGTTTTTTTGTATCTGTCTCGTCCGTGCTTTCCCTCACATCTTTGGTTCCTTTTGATTTTCTCTCTTCTGGTCTGAGTAACTCTTTTTCTGGTTTTGCCAGCCCAGTCACAGGTGGAGAATATTTATGCAACGCAGAATCTGCCAAGTTTTAAGTTGCGGCTGGAGAGAGACGCCAGTGATTGTCTTAATGTTGCTGCTGTTCTAGGAACAGCGGGTCCCAGGCAGGTGTGTGGAGCTACATGACGCCCCCCAGACTTTCCCCATCATTTTATTCTCTTGACAGCGCGATGAGCCAGGAATCTCCTCTGGGTATCACATTTTCCAAGACACCTAGAAAAAAGTTCTAAAGATGGTAATGTTTCTTTGGCTTCCTCCATTTTAGTACAGTTCCAGTGGCAGGCAGGAAGGAACTGTTCAGGAAGATGGGGTGCTTTTAAGAGCACTGATCTGCACCTTCCCTTCGAGTCTCCCTCATGCCCGAGGCCGCGGGCATCAGGAGCCTGGGTTCTCAAGGCTGCTGCTGATTGTAACTTCCTCATGCCAGTTCTTGGTGTCCTTAGGTCTGGCTGTTGCTTTGGTGCATTAGCATTTACATTACTTTCCCCCCTTCCTTCTGCAAGGTGACTGACCATCCCACATGCCCACTGTATCTCCTTGGGTTGCTAGAGGTGGCCCACTGGGGAGTAATGGGTATCCTTGGACTTCATCAAAGCTTGGTTCATCTACGAGTATTGTTTTATGGACAATAGGGGGCAAAGTTTGACTTCATGGTAAACAACATAGATTTGTGATCGAGGGAAGGCAAGAAAAGAGATCTTTTTTCTTTTGCGCAACTTCTGAAGTAGCATCTGAAGGACTGCCTCTTAAGACTGCGATTGGAGGAAGAGATTTTGAATGGGACAGTCACGTTGGCATTGGAAGCCTCCTGTTTTTAATTTTTAAAAAAAATTTAAATAATTTTTATTGATTTCAGAGAGGAAGGAAGAGGGAGCGCGCGAGAGAAAGCAATGTTGAGAGAGAGTCATTGATTGACTGCCTCCTACAAGCCCCCAACCGGGGAGTCAAGCCCACAACCTGGGCATATACCCTTGACCGGAATCGAACCTGGGACCTTTTCAGTTCGCAGGATGACGCTCTATCCACTGAGCCAAACCAGCGAAGGCCAGCCTCCTGTTTTTAGTTGCCGACAAACCTGGCTATTAGGACAGAATACCAGGTGGAGTCCATAATTGAAGGTGGTGCAGCACCTGCCATGATAGATGCAGGAGACAAGCAGCCATTTCCTGTAGTGACACTGGTGACACCCAGTGTTTCTGTTCTCCCGAGGCCTTACCAAGGCTCCTTAGGGTAATAAATTTATAGAGGGAAAGTGAGGCTCAGGGGTCAGGTGATTCGTCCAAAAATTCAGCCTCCTGAGTGGGGAAGTAGGACCTGGGTCTGTGACCCCAGAATCATGTTCTTACCACCTCTGGTAGTTCTGTTGATTGTAGCGTAAGGTGGCCGAGGCCAGAGACATATCCGAGAGGCAGCCCAGCAACTGTCTCTGGACTCCAAGCCTATAGCTTGGCTCCTCAGTGGTGAGGCTGTTATGTAAACAGATTTTTGTGTTGAAAGCTTTACCTACTGTAGCCACCCCCCGGTAGGACACTCACCTCCTCTTTCCCTGGGGCCAGGATTCTGACTTTATTTTAGGCCTGTGACAAGGTGACTTCTAGAAGGATCCCATCACAGGCTGGTGTCTTCCTATTGCCAGCTGGCAGTCTTGACTTGGAAGATTACTTTTTGGAACTGTATGAAGTATGGATTTGTTATTTTCTATAAGGGAGAGAATGAGACACTGTGTTCATACTTATTTTAGGATGCTATTAAAACCAAGAAAAAAAAAGATCAAAATACTGTATGTTCTATTCTTGGCGAAAGTGGCATTTAGATAACCCCAGCTCATGGTAGTAGAGAATCTGTAAGGGCTATTCCTAAAACTTGTTAAGTTTCTGAAACTAATATGTTGCACACCCGGTGGGCTTTTAGAAACATACTGTTCTGAGGGGGAAAAAAAATTCAGGTCAGGTGCTTAATATAGGATGTATGATCTCCAAACTCAAATCAATAAAATATCCACCCAGTAAAAGATTGTTACTAACTTATCTTGTTTTTCCAACTATCATACAAATTGGGTGGAGAGTAGATGGGAAAGAAAACAAGATTCATGGTAATCTTTTCATTCTTCCCTAGAAAGGAGACATCTGCCTTGCTTATTACTTTTATTGCTTGCATTTAGTGTACTACTTGTTTATATTAGAAAGTCAGGAAATATTTGTTGAATTCACTTGAATTCAAAGTTTGGAATGAAAATAATATAGAGAGAAAGTAAGATAATACAGTGCTTGAAACTTACTCTCAACTGAGGAAGTTTCATTTGCATCCGTAGGGTAGCCCTGTGGACAGGCGATCTAGCCTGGAGCTCTGCGTAGTCTGGAGCTCGTATTCTCTTCTTGTGGGGCTCTGAAGTGTGCTGTCCTTTTCTGATTTCGAAAGCATTTCTACAGTGTATTGATTGAGGTGTAAGCACTACTGAGGAATGTCTGTTAAGCCTTCTGCCTATTTTAAAGGATTTTACCAACTCACCCAGAATTGTAGTTTGTCATTTGATTGATTTATCTAGTTAGTTTATGAATATATTTTTATAGAGCTCCTCTGACAGATCTTGACAACCTTTTCCATTTCTTCATAGTACTGTGTTTTCCCCAGTATTCCTTTAAATTTAAACTAATCACTAACTGTATTAATTTGGGACAGTTTTGGGATGGGAGAAGCATAGAAAGTTGTTTTTTTTTTTTTGTAGAAATCTTGGGAGACATTTATTTATTGAAAAATAATTTTTTCTTAAAAGGAACCAAATGGCTTTTGGGCAGCCCCTTAATTCTAAAGGGTTTTTGATGTTTGCAAAAGATTGATAGAGTCTGGGAAATTTCTCTAAGTAATCAGACAAAAACAAGAAAGAAAAAAAAGAAGAAAGTGAATTCTCCATGTGGCTTGTTCCCTCATCCACACAGCTCATTGGAATTAAACATACCATGAATTTATGACATTACTATCTTCACTGCTTATTATTTGATCATTCCACTTACTAGAATCATAGGGTGGGGCAAAAGTAGGTTTATAGTTGTTTGAATGGGAAAAATGCAATAATCCTATATAATAAAACCCTAATATGCAAATTGATTGCATGGCAATCAATTGCTGTGATGCACACTGACCACCGGGGGCAGATGCTCAATGCAGCTGCTGCTCCCTGGTGGTTAGTGCACCCCCACAGGGGGTGCGCCGCTCAGCCAGAAGCCGGGCTTACCACTGAGGAGCCGGCCCACAGGCCCTGACCAGCAGCAGTGAGGGTCGCGGCCAGCATGGCCAGGCCAGCCAAGGTGGGTGTGACTGGCTTCCCTTCACCCCCCATCACCTTGCCAGTCACCCCACAGATCAGCCAACCAGGCCTAGGGACCCTACCCATGCATGAATTTTGTACAATGGGCCTCTAGTTAATAAAAAAATGATATAAGAATAAACAGTTGTGTTTCACATACTCATAACTGTAAAGCTGCTTCTGCCCCACCCTGAATTCTTTTGTAAAAAAAAAAAAATAAAAAAAATATATATTGATTTCAGAGAGGAAGAGAGAGAGAGAGGGAGGGGAGGGAGAGGGAGAGACATCACTGATGAGCATCACTGGTGATCATTGATTGGCTGCCTCCTGCATGCCCCTACTGGGGATCCAGCCCATAACTTGGGCATGTGTCCTTGACCAGAATCAAACCCAGGATCCTTCAGTCCCCAGGCTGATGCTCTATCCACTGAGCCAAACCAGCTATGGCCTACTTAATTCTTTAGTATCTCCAGATAGGGGAGTTCTGATGGCTAGAACAGTTGTCTTCTCTTGTTTTTAATATTATGTGGTAATCAAAACTTTGAATCCCTGTTAGTTTAATCATCTAGAATTGTTTCACTTGGATGTAGCATTTTTCTAATTGGGTCTTATTTCCTCACAACTTTTAGTTCTCACTTCCTTTTTCCTAAGGTGCCAAAGGAAGCCGTGGAAAATATGCACGACAGCCTCCACCCTGGAAAAGGGGGAGCTCGGAGAGGTTAAAGCATGTTTCAGTTCAGGAGAGAATTCTAATGCTGCTGCCTTCATTGCTGGGACCACAGGGATGAGAGTTAAGGACTGGCGTGGAACTGGGGCTGGGGACTAACTTCCCATTGACTTGTGTGTCTGGCCTTTTCTTAATGGTTCTGTAAATTAGTTTGCATCTTTAGGACATCTCTTCATTGTTTTCAACTACATTGGAAGCTCCTTGATATCAGTGATCCTGTCTTACAGCTTTATTCCTTGAACTTAGGGTCTGTTTCTTTAAAATAAAGATGAATATTATAAAATTACGTATGCCAAAGGTAAATATTGCATGTAAGGCCCGCCCGCCTGCCTGCCTGCCTTTCTCCCTCCTTCCCTCCCTCCCTCCCTTCCCTCCCTCCTTCCCTCCTCTTCTCCCTCCCTCCCTTTCCTTATCTTCTTCTTTTTGAAAAAAAAATTGATTTTTTTACAGAGAGGAAGGTAAAGGGATAGAGAGTTAGAAACATGGATGAGAGAGAAACATCGATTCAGCTGCCTCTTGCACACTTCCTACTGGGGATGTGCCCGCAACCAAGGTACATGCCTTTGACTGGAATTGAACCTAGGATATTTCATTCTGCAGGCCGACACTCTATCCACTAAGCTAAACTGGTTAGGACAGTGGTCGGCAAACTCATTAGTCAACAGTGACAAACCAAGGTTTGTAAGCCGTATGTGGCTGACAAGCCACAGTTTGCCGACCACTGGTTAGAGCCCTTCTTCTTTAGTGGTGTACTGAGACTCAGAACTCTGGCTGCTGTGAAATTGCCATGTATAGTACATTTAACCAGTTGGAGCTAATCACTATTTTTTTTAAAAAATATATTTTTATTAATTTCAGAGGGACAGGGAGAGAGAGATAGAAACATCAGTGATGAGAGGTAATCATTGATTGGCTGCCTCCTGCATACCCCACACTGGGGATTGAACCTCCAACCTGGGCATATGCCCTGACCGGGAATCGAACCCTGACCTCCTGGTTCATAGGTCAACACTCAAACACGGAGCTATGCCAGCCCGGTACTAATCACAATTCTTAATGTATAAATTGAGCATTTTGATGTTTTTTTTTAATGGACATTATTACTATACAATAATTAGTTGCTGATAGTAGTTAATTTGTTTTAAAATATCTTTTGCATTAACCGTGCTATTTTTCTCCGTCCATCCCTATGAATAATTAATACTTGACCTTATCTATTTGCAGTCTCCTACCTGGTGAATTTAACAATTGGACCACATGGGAGAAGATAAGGCGTTATACTTCTGTAACCACTTTGCTTAGATGGAGACTCTGCTTTTATACACGTGTTTATGACCTGTTTTATACAGCTTCAAAGCATGCTATATTTAAAAAAATATTGTTGCTTCAGGAAGTGAAGTGACTGTGTTTGCCAGGATTAAAGAGGCAGGCTCCAGGGATGACCACTAGCCAGTAAGTAATTTAATAGCAGCATGAAACCATTGCTGGCTGTCCAACGAATGGCTGCTTTCTGCTCAACACAGAGTCATTTTTGAAGCCTGTAGACAAGTTGGGAGTTAAGGTGGAGGTTCTGATCACAGAAGGCGAACCTGAGGAAGGGTTATTGGGCTAGCTACACCCGTGGTTTGCACCTGGGCCCTGTACACATACACACAATCCAGGGTATATCAGCAGCTCCATCTGGTATGTGCCAGGCCTGCCGTGACATAGCACTGTTTGTTCTAAAGCAACTCATTTTAAAGCTGCAATATGTTAAATGGGCAGCCCTTCATGGAAGGCCTTGGGTGTGCTGGCAGTTTATCAACAGCGGGGTTGTGATCCTGCCACTTCTTGTTAATGAAGGCTTTTTATTTAGCTTAGCAAATCCTATCTCCTGTTCACATCCTCTCTGTACATGGTGAACTTGAAAGGGGTGTTTGTGACTTTTTATTAATTAGTTGCTTACAGGGCGCTTGTGATGGCCGCTTTGGTATATTTCTTCTGCTGAGATACAGCTCGTCTTCAACAAGGAAAACCCCCAGATGATGAAAATAATCATTTGTGTGTTTATTTTGAAACAGTGTTGTAGCTGTCCTCTTAGGTGGCCATTCCCTCCGGTCTCCACTTCACTTCCGTTTCAACATTTCCTAGCGGGGGTTTCATCAGAGCATTTACTTTCCTGGGGCAGCAATTTCACTTTTCAACAATTTGTTATTTTTGGACAGCCTCCCACCCCCAAATAACTATTTTGTGTTTATATTTAACATGCATTTCTTAAATATAGTAAATTCAAGGGCATCAGAGAATGTGCAAGCTGTAGGGGTCCTTACCCAATGTTGACCGACACCCTCATTTCATGCATGTGGACGGAGGAACTGATGCTAAAGATGTGTTGACTTATGAACAGTGATAGCGGTTGGTCACTCCAGACCTATGGCTGGCTCCTGCCATGCCTTTTCTTCCCTCAGTGCCCTCTCCTCTACACTGCTGTGTTATTTGTTTAATTTTTAAAATGCAGGCAATGCCTTGGTGGGACAGTAAATTGCTAAGTTTTTAGAGTTTTTTTTGTTTTTTTTTTTTTGGCAGCAGTTAGCATGATTAAAAAGGTAAATAGACTGCAGACCAGCAATTTCTTAACTTTAAATTTATGTTTTTGATCTCTTGTATAAGGTATTTATTGTAAGCATATTTTGATATACTGAAAGCTTAAGTGTTTATTAGTAGCGGTTTGGTTCAATTAATTTGGGCGTATTTATCAAATAGTCATCTATAAAGAAAGATTTCTCTGTGTGCTGATATTTATTTATTTATTTATTTATAAAATATATTTTATTGATTTCTTACAGAGCGGAAGGGAGAGGGATAGAAAGTCAGAAACATGGATGAGAGAGAAACATCGATCAGCTGCCTCTTGCACGCCTCTTACTGGGGATGTGCCCGCAGCCAAGGTAGATGCCCTTGACCGGAATCGAACCCGGGACCCTTCAGTCCGCAGTCCGACGCTCTATCCACTGAGCCAAACCGGTCTCGGCTATGTGCTGATATTTAAATGTAAAAACCAAGAGCAAAGAGCATTATAGAAAGATCTGTCCCGTGTATTTGTTCTCCTCATATGTGCTTGTCCACTTTTGTGTTACCTTTAAAAATGTTAAAATTATTAGTGAATCTTTTAACATCTGGGGTGAGTTGGAAGAATTAGATTTCAATCTCTCATTTTGTGAGGGTTATTTATTATTTTTGCATCACATTTTTAATTTTCAAAAATAACAATTACTGATTACTTAAAAAGATACCCCACTTCTATTTTTCAGAGCATTTTAATAGATCCTCAATATTCTCTACATCTAAACTTTATTAGTTTTCAGTGCCTGTGTTGAGCCGAGCTTTATGCCATGTCTTTGGTAGTTTAGAGCAGTACAATATGGATGCTCTCCTTAAGTCTCCCTGGCAGTCCACAGACAGAAAATGAGATGAGTTGATTATGGGGTTCGGTAGGGGCTGTTGCCTAGATGGGAAAGGGTTCATGAACCCAGGCAAATAAGCATGGCACTGTTGGGAGGCTTCATGTAAGTGGAGGGAAACTTTTTTTTTTTGTCTCTAAAAGAAAAGGAGAGAAATTCAGCATGATGTCCTTCCTAGCATTTAAAAAATATATTTTTATGGACTTCAGAGAGGAAGGGGGAGGAGGAAGGGAGAGAGAGAGAGAAACATCAATAATGAGAGAGAGTCATCAATTGACTGCCTCCTGCATGATACCCCATGGGGATCAAGCCCACAACTTGGGCATGTGCCTTGACTGGGAATTGAACTGTGATCTCCAAATGGGTCTTCCTAGCATTAAAAAACAAACAAACAAACCAACCCAAAAACGTCCCCACTGATCTCTGGAAAGGGACGTGGATGAGTGCTGTGACCAGGTGCTGTCACCAAGTTTTACCTTGGCCCGAGTCTTCGGTCTGTCTTTAGGGCTGTGCACTAGCTCTCTGAAGTTTCTGAGAACTTCTATGTGCACTAGCGTTCTATGATTTATTCATGTGTTTTTTATAGTGCTCTCAACACTTCACTTTCTATAAATACACACATGCCCACACATCTACGTACACGCATTTGGAGCACTTTGGAAGGTCACATGAGCTATAAAAATGCACCTTGGAGTAAGTAGTTCACCTAAGCATTTTCTTTTTTCCTACATTGCTTTCATTGTCCTAGTTTGTTTCTTAAATAGAAATTGACTAAATGGTACTGTGGGTGTATATGGAATCTTAACCTCTTTTGTCAGCTGTTGAACACATCTGCACTTAAAAAAACAACTCTCCAATGCATTTATTTCCACCCCTAATCAGTCATGGGATTAGGTGGGTAAGAAGTACGAAGGTGGGCTCCACTTGTCTGTTCCAGGTTGCTATGGTAGTTGGGAGAAGAATTGCCACAGTAGTCCCTTCTTTCTTTAAAATGCAAATTGGGGTTGGTGGTGGTGAGAGGATACCCAGTTATTTCTCTATATGATTTCACATTTAATACTGTGTTAGAATTAATTTCTTTCGAGTTTCAGATTTGCTCATTTACACATTTCCTGCATTCTATTTGGATAACAAGTTTCTGAGCATTATCTTTTCAAGTATTCAGACATTTAAATACCCTGATCTGAATGAAACATACTTATTCTTAAAGATGCTGATTTCTATTTAAAAGGAAAGTTCTTTGCTAGGCTACCTGTGGTGGATGGGTGATTATTGATATTTTGGATTTCTCGTTGCAAGAAACTTACTTCTCTGAAAATTCTGAAGTCCTTGAGGGCACAGAGACACTTTAAAAAAAAAAACTGATTTCAGAGAGGAAGGGAGAGGGAGAGAGAGAGAAACATAGTGATAAGAGCGAATCATTGATCAGCTGCCTCCTGCATGCTCCATACTGGGGATCAAGTCTGCAGGTGTGGCATCTGCTCTCACTGGGAATAGAACCATGACCCCCTGATTCATAGGTCAGCGCTCAAACACTGAGCCACACTGGACACTTTTATATTGTGATAGTTCTGTGTACACCGTAGCTTGATATTTATTGAGTGAATTATAGTAAAACTTTTATTAACTTTCAAACCAAAGACTCAATATAAGCAATTATCCCTTTTTTAATTTGGAAATCCTTGTAGCTATAAAAATGAAATCTTCAACCTGAGAAAATTCTGCCTCATTTAAAAGAAGGCAGCAGTTTATCTGTACACCTTTTGATCTATGTATCTTTTTATTTATGCATATATACATGTATAAAATTTGAGGTGACCACCAGTAGTGGTGCTTTTGTGTGTGTTTGGTTTTATATTTCACTAGAGGCCTGGTGCACGAAATTTGTGCACTTGGAGGGAGTTCCCTTGACCCGGCCTGCACCCTCTCTCTGTCTGGCAGTCTCCAGGGTATGTCCAAACCTGCAGTCGGGCATCCTTAGTGCTGCTGTGGAGGTGGAAGAGGCTCCTGCCACTGCTACTATGCTCACCAGTTGTGAGCCTGGCTTCTGGCTGAGTGGTGCTCCCCCCATGGGAGTGCACTGACCACCAGGGGGCAGCTCCTGCATTGAGTGTCTGCCCCTTGGTGGTGAGTGCACATCATAGTGACACGTCATCCTGCCATTCGGTCAATTTGCATATTATATTAGCCTTTTCTTATATAGGATATTTTGAAGTGTTTCCTGGTAAGGGTATCTATAAAGGCAAAGGGCTATTTTGAGAAATAATATCTAAAGGGCAGTGCATCTGTTACCTAATCCAAATAGAAATGAAAAGCAAAAATGGAAGGAAGGATGGGTTGTTATGCCATTCACCATATTGAGGCCTAAAACTGGGTCCAACTGTAAGGTTTATTGGTACATAATGGACCCTGGATCTGAAAAGCACAAGAAAGGTGCGCTTGCTCTGCAGAAAGAGGAAGAGGTGTTTATGCCAGCTTTCCTGAGGCTTCTGTTTGATAAATGAGAATGAGATCCTCTGAGGAGATTTTCAAAACATGCCCTGCCCTTGCAGATACCCATTATCAAATGAAGATAGATCTTAATTAGTATTTGAATAAGAATTTTGTACATTGTGCGCTTCCCCAAACTAAATTTGAGGTTTAGTTTTAAGCCTTTGTGAAACTTATTTTGAGTAGCTTGAGTTTTTCTAATTATTAAGCTCATTTGCTGAAAGAGATTTCAATTAATCGGAAGTCGCTTTCTGTTCTCACGCTACCTAGGTTACAAGTAACGTCAGTAAGGATGAGGATGATGACCTAGTCCTAGAGTCTTTGAAGGCCTTTCGAAAACTTCGGTCGTGTTTTAAGAAAGCAAACGTGGCTGCAGTCCATTTTAGGTTGCCCTTGAACAGGAGGAGAACCTGTGCGCAAGGTAGCAGGTTCCCACTGATGTTGGCTTATCCTTGTGTAGCTGAGCTGCTCCGGGCAGCACCGTCTGGGGCTGTGAAGTGGCCCTTCCATGAGCTGACAACGTGGTGACACCTGCCGGTGTTACGTGAGCTGGGAGGAAGGAGCAGGAACTCCTCTGTTTTAGAACTTCATTGTTAGACCCGATGTTAAGCATTCAGGGTCCTTATTCAAGTCACCCAGACTCGCCAAGCTGTCCAGCTTCTCACTGACCAACAGGTGGGAATAATGACACCAGTGATGAGAGGCTGAGTAGGATGCCATAGTAAAGATCTCAGAAACGGTAGCTGTTTTCTTGAATTCTTTGGAAAACTGGAAATACTTGCTAATGTTAATGAGATTATAAGGAATTTTTTGACTTTAGGGCTTCATTTCTACAGTATTTAGAATCCTTTGAATTTTGCATGAAGTATGGGATTTGTTCTATGTACCAGAGACCCCTGGGATAGCTAAGGTGAAAGGCAAAGGCTTGGCTTAGTCTGGAGGACCTCTCACAGCTTTTTGGAAAGTGAAGAGAATGCAAAACTTAGAGCTTAGATTTCTCTTTTCAGTGATAAATAGAGCCCTTTCAGGGTTTTCTAATTCTTAATAGATTTCTTGCCCAACTGCGTGTCTCCTGTTTGGTGTATCAGGTCCCTAAAGAAGCTTAGTCTAGCCAGAAGGGAACTGGGTGTGGTAAGGCAATTACAGGCTCTCAATAGATGAGGCACTAATTAGTGATCCACATCCCTTTCAAACTGGGCTGTCAGCTGCCTGGAGTAACAGGAGTTACTATTAAGCACCAGTGACTAAGAATTAATCTTATTTAGCTGGAAGTGGGGGGGGGTATAGATTGTAATTAAATGTGAGAAGCACAGTGCTCAGACTTGAACATGTAGGCCCTTTAAATTATTTCCATTTCTCCCGCCCAGAGGGTAGGGTAGAGGGGGGGAGGGTTTTGTAGTGGAAGAGACCTGGGTTCCAGCCTTGCTTTGATTTGGGGTGTCATGGGAGAGCGCATTCTTCATTCTCTGGGTTTTCTTCTACCTGTGTGCCTGGGAGCCAAATGTATGATTGCTTTTTTCCTTTAGATATCCGATTTGCTGATGCCAAAACCAGGGGAAGGGTTCCATGCTGTTATGAGTGACTTTGTTTTCCTCTGTAGCAGTAGTAGGTGAGAATTAAATAGTTTAGGTTTTATTTTGGGCATTTTGAGGGCAGTTGGTTAGAGATGGAGGTGAAGAAATTAAAAAGGCTGCTCAGAGTGTGTCTACTCTCAGATTGTCTGTCATAATTGGATAATAATTAGCGTTTTAGAAGGCTATTATGATTAAGTTTTTAATAGTTCTTCTGCCCTTCACTTCACATGACCATAACCTGTGAGAAAATTTTGTGCACCTATCAAGGAAGAAAATGATCAAGTTTTGGCTTTAAGAACTAACTGTTAAGTCTTAATTAAATGATACCTATTAGGTTGTAATTATGTCTACACATATGAAAGGATGATAGCAGACTTGATTGCTGGTTTTTTTAAAGCAGATTTTTAAGATAATGAGTTTTAATTGTGTATGTGTGCTTGGGAACCATTTTAGGCCATTGAGGGGAAAATGGACAAGACATATTGAAAAGGAAAGGTGTTTACCTAGATATGTAGCTTTTAGCATGTGGTTTTGAGAGGACAGAAACAGAAAAAACTGACCCTTTTGTCTCTCCCTCACCCCCTCAGGCTACTGAATTAGTCAGTATTCCTTCATTTTATATGAAACAAGAAGCCTGGTGCATGAATTCGTGCACCAGTGGAGTCTCTAGGCCTAGCCTGCAGGATCAGGCCGAAACTGGCTCTCCAACATCCCCCAAGGGGTCCCGGATTGCAAGAGCGTGCATGTTAGACCAGGGGACCCTCCTGGTGCATGGTTGGGGCCAGGGAAAGATGCAGGAGATTGGCCAACTAAGGAGGGACTGCAGGAGGGCTCCAGGGCACATCCAGCCTGTCTTACTCAGTTCTGATTGGCCAGACCGCAGCAGCAAGCTAACCAACTAGTCAGAGCATCTGCCCCCTGGTGGTCAATGCACATCATAGTGACTAGTCAACCAATTGACTGTCTGCCAGCTGGTGGTCAGTACACATAGTGAGCAGTTGAGTTATCATTAGCATATTAAGCTTTGATTGGTTGAGTGGCTGACCAGACAGTTGGGCACTTAGCATATTAGGCTTTTATTATAGAGGATAGGATGTTGTAGTATCAGTCAGATGTCAAAAGGATATGTATGCCACAGGAGTGGTTGTGTTAGCTTCACTTGGAAGTAAACTTTTTCTTTGTGCCGGGCACTGATCTCAAGTTCTCAGAGCTCTTTACAGAAACTGCAGCACAGAGAGGTTAATGTAAGCCCAGGAACGGCTAATGGCAGAGCTAGAATTAGAACTCATGCAGTCTGGCTCCTGAGTGCTCAGTTATCACGGTACTGGAGTTAGGTGTCCAGGTTTCAGACCTAACATTGTGGGCCAGTTGGAGTACTGTTTGGCTTTTGTAACTTTTTAGCATTGATTTTTAGGAACCATCTCCTTGGATAAAAATAACTTTATAGGATTTAGACACATTGAGTTTAGAACCTTGTATGTAGCAGACAGGTGAAGGACAGCTCTGGCTCTGCCACTCCTGCCTGAAGCCTTCACTGGCTCCCTATAGGCCAGATTTCAAAAACTTTCAGGCATTCAAAGTTCTCTATTCTTTCCCAAGTGCCATGTTTACCTTATGAGCTTAGCCAAATATTTTTACTTGAACATAGTCAATGGATTCTTAACTTACACTTTTTTTTCACATATCTCATTATAGCAGTCCTAAATCCTACACAATATCCATTTTTACGTGCAGGTATCCCTATCTTTTATTTGTTCTGTCACTATCTCTTCCTCCCCCCTAAACCAGAATCCAACTTTCAGTTTTCACTTCCCAATGCCTGGCATTCAGGGCTCATTAAGTGTGTATTACATGAGATTAACCTTATATCATGAAGATGACTCACACATTTCTTCACTTAGTATTGTTTATATTTACACCGATCCTGTGATGTATTACAAACTTAGGGATCATGCATTTACTCAGGGCTCTGTTTTAAGATTTAATTGTTTTTATAAAAGATACCTGTTTTTAAGTGCTTTTGTTGTTTGCATTTTTTTAAAAAACATGCTTATGGTTTGTTTTATTTAACAGAGCGGATGGATGTTCTGTTGGTTTTAAACAAAAAGTAGGATTTATGCTAGATTTTGGCTCATGTTCCCCCTCAAAACTTAAGCTGTTCATATCCTATTGTTAGCACCATGGAACCGAGCTGGGAAGATTCTATCCATTGTATAAATCAGGACTTTGAAGCATAAAGGTCAGGTTAATTCAACCTGTGTCCATTTAGCTAAATTGACTACCATGTCTTGCCTATGGGTTGGACTCTACATTAACCAGCTTTGCTTTCCATCATCCCATTCCTCATCCTATATACATCCCTCATCTATCACATGCATCCTTCCTGATGGCCATAAACAGAAGGGGGATAAAGTGAGTGGGTAATTAAACCTAAATTACTTCCTCTATTGAACTAAATGATCATGATATGGCCCAGTAGGGCTACCTATACAAAGGACATAAACAAGTGCAGTTTTTCTCAAAATTCCTTTCATGTATTGGGGATATTGTGTTTTGAAGAGACTTAATTATAGAACTAAGATTAAATGCCTTCTTGTTCAGACAATCAAATCTGTACGTAGATTTGGACAATAACAATGTAAAGGTCCCCTAAGGATGGTAAACCCTGAATACCTTACTTATCAAAAATCATACATAGTGAGGTAACTCACGGATCTTGGACCATAATGATTATACAGCAGAATTATAATCTGGCAACTTTGTGGGTTTACTGTTAGAGTGTGAAGCTGTTTTTGCCTTTTGGCAGTATTTTGCTTTCATCAGGATGATCTCAGCTTTCATTAAGTTTTCATCTAATTGAAAAGATTGATTTTCGAGTAGGTGAGTCCTTTTATGCAAAGTCTCAAAGGACTGAGTACGGGTCAAATCACTCTTCAAATGGAGGGTAATAGTGAAGAAGAGGCTTTTAAAATGGAGATAGCAAGTTACCCAGAGCTTATTGGAACTAAGAGCTTTTATATGTAATAACCTTCTACATTTGTAAATACCGGCAACCTCAATAACCCAGCGAGAGCACCGAGACCAAAGCTTGAACCAGAACTATGCTTTTACCTTTATTACCCTTCTAGTACTATGTTTTATTGTAGGCACTCCTTCCTTCGTGGGACCTAGAAAGTTCCTTATTATTATTTTTTTGATTGTGGAAATATTGTCCTCTTCATAGTTCTGTTTCCTGTAAAATTAAGACTCAATGAAAACTCCAAGGACAAAATGAGTGCACTTGCTTTGTGTGATATTCCGCAGCCTGGTGGGAAAAAAATAGTGAGATCAAGTAAGTCAGTCATTTAAGTATTTTCCCCAATTTGTAAGAAAGTGGTGCTGCCACAGAGCAGGTTGTGAAGAGGAGTGAGTATTAAAGATGATTGCTTAGCTCTTGGAAATACTTTCCTGGAAACAATAAATAGCAATACATCCGCTTTTAGAGAGGAGACACATTGCCATTAAATGTCTTGTTTTTGTGTCAGCTTTGTAATGAAAAAAGAATGTTCTTTCTTAAATATGTGAAATCTTGAGATTTTAAATTCCATTGTAAGATGTTTATGAGTCCTACTCTCTTAAAGGTCATTTTATCTACTACTAGAGGCCCAGTGCACGAATTCATGCACAGATGGGCTTTATCAGCCTGGCCAGCGATTGGGGCTCATTGGGGTCAGAGGCCAACCTCCCATGGCCCCTCCTCCTACTGGACAGCTGGATTGAAACCACTGGGGCCAGCTGGCCAAGGGAAGTTGGTCAGCCAGGGGGAGGGACCATGGGAGGTTGGCTGGTTGTAGGAGGTTGGCTGTGGGAACGCACTGACCACCGGGGGGCAGCTCCTGCATTGAGCGTCTGCCCTCTGGTGGTCAGTGTGCATCATAATGACTGGTTGACCAGTCATTTGGTCATAATGGTCGCTTAGGCTTTTATATATATAGATTAATGACTATGAACCTCTTATTATTCAGTACTTAAAATGGTGTCTTGTTAGTGTCTTAATAGTCATTGGTAGGATCTTGAACTCTCAGAATCTTTTTATAAAATACAAACCAAATAAATTACTTGCTTAATCATGAGCCTATTACTCTGATGGTGTATGAAGGCAGGGGATTAATTTATTTTTCAGGGTTGTTGGCTTAGAAAATACTGCTTAGAAATGTGTTTTACTATCTAAAGAGCAATAATGTTATTTTACTCCTATGGTTTATTCTGATAGTTGTTGATTTGTAGGGTATGCGTACAGGTGTCTTTGATTTGTGTCTTTGCTTAAAGAGAAATGTTAATTCTTTTAGCTTTTGTTAATTTTTATTTTTCTGGGAGCTACATATAACTACCATGTATAGTCTTGAGACTTTGCTTATTACTCTAATGATAAAAGGCAGAAGTATTAATGCATACTTTGCAATATTTTAATTTTATCCCATTGGACAGGAAATCTTACTAGATTTGAGAGAGATGCCAAGTGGTTTTGTCTACTGGCTCTGAGAAGATTAAGTTGCATTTAACCACATACATTTTAGAATGATTTCTCTTAAATACTAGGACTTGACTGTACAAGCTTTGTGTAATTTTAATAGTCTGGTTTGACTAATGTAATTATTTGATCTGAAAAGTGTTGATATTTTGGAATTCTCAAATTCTAGGAATTTTTTTTTTTAAATGGAAAGGTTTCTTATTCAGCCTTGCATTGAGAAAGGGATTCTCTAACCAGTAAGAATTAGAACACATCTTTCACGTCTTAAAAAAAAAAAAGTCCTCAGAAGCTTTTAAGAACTCTGTAGGACAGCTTGCCTTTTCTCCTGCGAGAGGCATGCTGTAGATGTGTTGAACAGTCAGTCTGTCTTAGAAAGTGGGTGGTTCTTTCCCCTTTTTGATGGGAAGCTGATTGCCCAGCCCTCTTGGGCACTTGGTGTTCTAGGAAAAGAGAAACGTGAAGTGTCTGCATGTTATACTATCCGTTCGCTTCTGATTCTGGACCCTGCTTGTGGACCCACTTGGTATCATCTCTCTAGACTTGCACCGCTGAGCTGGAGTGGGGGAGCAGCGCAGCCAGCAGTTTGAGTGCTCGTGGTGGCCAGTCCGTGGCATTGGAGTGTCTGTGGTTGCGGTTGTCTACAAGGTTCTGATTTGAGTTGGAGCCATAGAGCTAAGGCTCTTTCCATTTAGGTTTCCATGCTAGTTAGGTCTCTCCTGAGAAACTACCACTTACAGGTGAAGTCATTATTGGTGGGGTCTGAAAAGTAAAGGATACAGTGCAAACTAAGTGACCAGGAAAAAGCTTTTGGAGGACTGCTTTAAAAGGGAAGGAGGGACTTGAAGATGAATTACGTTTTCATAGTGATGAGCACATTTCTGAATTGGAATAGGGGAGGGGAGATGCCAGGTGAAAAGAGAATGGCAGAAGTGAAAGTATGGAGGTGGAAAGGCCAGTGAGTGGGATGGAGGTTCTTTTGGGAGCATATAAAATTAAGAGCCAGATATTCAATTTGTGGAAATCTTGAAATATTGTTGTTGTTTTTAAATTTGTCAACTACATGATGAAAATCAGTAGGGGCCCCAGCTGGTTTGACTCAGTGGATGGAGCATCAACCTGCAGACTGAAGGGTCCCGGGTTCAGTTCTGGTCAGGGGCACATGCTAGGGTTGCAGGCTTGATCCCCAGTAGGGATCTTGCAGGAGGCAGCTGATCAGTGATTCTCTCTCATCATTGATGTTTCTATCTTTCTCCTCCTGTCCCTTCCTTTCTGAAATCAATATATGTGTGTGTGTGTGTGTGTGTGTGTGTGTGTGTGTGTGTGTGTATTTAAATCAATAGGGATCTGGCGTGTTGACGCTCAGTTATGTCTTCACAAAAAGAGGGTGGAGGAGGCTTGTGAAATTCTCTGGAGAATTCATAGGGAGGGGATCACTGAAAATTGGGAAAAATCTGAGCAATCCCATTACAAGTTTTATTTCTGGGATGGAGGTGGTAGTGGGTTTGGAAATAAAAGGAGGTTTGAGAGGAGACATGCTTGAACTCCAAGGTCAGTTTCTGGGTGCCTCGTGGTCTCCATAGCTTATGTGAAACTTAGGATGATAACATTTCTGGCAAGCTGAGAGTCTGAATTTCAATTCTGTATGAAATTACGTATGATAGTCCCCACTTCCTATTTATATGGAGAGGGAATTTTTTTGTGTTGTGGGAGTTAGACATCACTGACTCTAAGTAGAACATGTAGTCTGTTTTCAAGGGCCGGTAGAAGCCTCATGGTTTTTCTCCTTCCTACTCTCAAACCAGAAATAGTTTGGATGTGTTATGGAATGCATGGGCATGTTATGAAATTTGTGATTTTGCTCTCTTGTTTTTCTTTTACTAGATGGTTCTATATCTTTCAGATTTTGTGCATGATGCCTTGGTGGGCTTAGCAGCCTATTTGAATGAAACATTTTCTGGCAGAGCAGCATTTTATAGGGTTTTTTTTTGTTGTTTGTTTGTTTTCCACACAGCCCCTTGTGATGGGACAGTGTTCTTCATAACTTCTCTCTTCCAGGCACCATTTTACAGAGGAAATAGAGCAGAAAGGACATTATAAATTTTTGCAACAACGTGAGTAAAAGCAAAGAAATAGGAAAATGCAAGAGATATTTACAGTATGGCTGTGAGTCATTTTGACCTCATGCAGGTGTTTTTTTTATGAGAGGTTGTGAGAAAACATTGGGGTTGGCAGGTGGCTAGACAGTTGAAAAGGCTCCTGGATGCAGGTGTGTACGAATGCAAGCGATGGTATTTGAGCCGATGATATAGCATGCGATGCTCTTGGGAAGTGGAAGGTAGTCAGGTTGGAATTAAGGGTAGGTGGTGGGGGAAGAAAGAGGGGAAGAATTATATATGGTAACACGGACTTGCCCTGGTGTCATGGAAATTAGAAGGAAGGGTGGATGTTGGTGGCAGTGAAGCAAAAAATGAGCAGTTGTGGATTCAAACATCCTGAGATATGGTTCAGGTGTTCACCGCCCAGGAGTCTGCAAGGTTGGCTGACGGCATTAGAAAGCAGACTATACCTGAGAGAGAGTTGGTTTGGGGGTTGTATCAGTCTGCCCGGGCTGCCATACCGAGACAGCCTGGATTGTTGAAACAAAAGAAACCTGCTCTCTCTCAGATCTGGGGGCTGAAAGTCCCAGATCGAAGTGCTGGTGGCCGGGTTGGTTTGTGGCGAGGCCTCTCTTCCTGGCTTGTAAACGTCTGCCTTCTCACATGGCCTTTCGCCTGGTGTCTCTTCCTCTCTTTGTATGGTGCCCTATTGGATTAGGGATGCACCCTTGTGACCTTGTTAATATTAATTACCTCCTGAAAGGCCCTATCACCAAATACAATGACATTGGCATAGGACTTCAACGAGTGAATTTTGGGACACATTCAGTTCACAACAGGACTTGCAGGTATTTGATTCCTCTGGGAATGAAGGGAAACTCGTCTCCCTTGATTTTCCATCCACAGCTTTTCTTGTTAAGTGTGGATAAGAAATATTTTCTGATCTCTACAACTAGTCAAAGGCTCCTTGCTCCCACCCCAGGGATCAGGCATTTCCAATGTGGAGATTCCCCATCCTTCTCCCCTTTTCCCCTGCCCTTTCCACCCTGTACAACAGCTTCTGATCAGCTCTGCCTCTTAAAGTTGGGTTTGACAATTGATTTCTTCTCTCATCTCTTCACTTCTGTAGTCTGACCTCTTGTTACAATTGCTTTTAAAGGCCTGGTGCCAATGCTTTAAAAGCCACTTAAACAGAACATAGTTGGAAGACAGGATGCTTTGCCACAGGTGCCACAAGGGTCTCGCGGTGTTCTCCCTGCACACCTCACCTGTCTGTGCTGCTCTGAGACCTTCTGGGCTCCCTGGGCTTGAGCATCTGGAGGCCAAGTGTTCATCCTGGAACCTATGATATTTGTGTTGGAAATGCAGAGATGTGAGGTTAGGGACATTTTTTGTTTCTTTTGCTTTGTGTAGTTGCCCAGGGCCCACCTCTTTAAGTCACATCTTCTTAATGAGGACTTGGTTTCCAAACTTAGAAAATTCACAGTGGAACCATCTATATATATAAAAGCCAACCATTTGGTCGGTAGCTATGACGTGCACTGACCACTAGGGGGCAGACACTCAACATAAGAGCTGCCAAGCTGCAATGACTTGGCACCTGCGGTTCTCTGGTGACCCACCAAGAACCAGAGAGGAGGTAGCCCGATTCTGGGGTGTGTCATTGGAGAACCACCCTCTTGCAATCCGGGACCCCTCAGGATGTTGGGGAGCTGGTTTTGGTCTGATCCCCTCAGGCCAGGCCAAGGGACTCCACTGGTGCACTAATCCATGCACTGGGCCTCTAGTAATCTATAAAACACAAAACCAAAGGTTGGACATAGATGGTTAGCAATGACTGTAATTGCAGGTCAGTCTATAGTTACTGCTTCTGCCCTAACGTAACAATATCTCCCTGTCTCTTCAGGGTAACTATGAGATTCATCCCTTACTCTCTCTTCTGGGGGAGTGCAAGGGGATTTTCTCTAGGCTGAGATGTGACAGGTGTTTGTGGATTGAGTTGTGAGAATGGCCTAGAGCCTGAGTTGGGTATCATCCCATTTTCTTCAGCCAGGCTTTAGGTGGGGCCTCATTTTGTTTGAAGGTGAACTCCCAGGGCAGCTAATATGGTTGTAATTAATCCCAGTAGAGAACCCATTCCAAAAGCAAGCATGTATTTTCTCTTTACCTGTGCAGGCTCAGAACCAGGAAAGAGAATGTGGATTCAAATGGTTTGGTGACATTACCCCATCTTTTCATCAAGCAGGCATTTCTGTGTATTTTGGTGCCCTCTCCCCCCCCCCCCCCGCCCACCCTTTTCACCGTTTTAGGATTCCCTCTCTGACCTCTCCCTTCAGTATAACTGTTAGATCTATTTTGTTTCCAGCACACAACAAGAGAACAGCAGCAGGCCCTTCAGTTCTTTTAGAGTGGTTCTCTAGACAAAGAATTATTTCAGAGAAAATTTCTCATTTACCGAAAGCCTCCCCCCCCTCCCTTCATAACAACTGTCATCCATGTGTTTAATGGGTTACCCAAGTATTATCATCTTTCCCTTTGAAAACTGGTTTCAGGAATTGGAAATGTGCCCCCTTATGTCTGAGAAGAGGGTTAAAGGAACACAGCTCTTTAAAAAGCAACTTCAACATCTTTTTCTCATTTGTAAACTACACTTGGGAAAGGCTTGAAATATAATGAGAAGCTAATACTTTTTAGAACTCTATTTTTTCCGTGTTGGCCTCCCTTCCCCTCTTTGTAAGAATGCTTATTTTTTTGCGGGGGGGGGGGGGGGGGAGGAAAGATACCCTTACACAGCAACTCAGTTTTCCATCATAGTGACCGTACATGATAGTTTGCCTAAGTTATTCAGGAAGATATTTCTTGCCATTTAGGAGTGTGAGTTTAAAGATCGCTTAGCTAAAAGATCAGTTACTAAGTGTGTGGGAAGTCATCTTAAAAATAAGGTTAGTGAAGATGAATGTTCAATAGGAAATCTTGCAGATTACTACCAAGCTGTATCATCTGACAGGTGTCAGATTTTAAGTTGGGTGGGTTATTTTAACCAGTAGTTGAAAAAGTTTAACCAATCCTGTTACTAGATTTGTTTTCTGAATAATACTTGGCCCCAAGAATTCATTCAAGGACGTACAGAGTATCACCAATATATAATTTTGCATATAAGTTTTTATACAAATTATGTACATTTAATGTATCACTTATATAAATTAACCAGCCATTTGTGAAATAACAGTCACTTCCCGGGGTGTGTGTTCCACCTTACCATTTAGAAAAATTATATATATATTTTTCACGGCTGCATCAAGTGTACTGGCTTGGGCTGCTGGAGAGAGTACTGTGATTGAAAATAGAAGTTGAATAGACAGGTGCATTTACTGAGCCTTTAAAGTTATCAAGGCCATTTAAAGGTGTAATGGTAAGAAGGGGAAAATTGGGATACTGTTTTCTCATACTGCATTGTATTAGAATACAGAAGCTCTGAATCTGTTTTGTTTGGATTATCCTATTTGTTCCTACCAATAAGTGAGAAAGATGATGTGATTATTTCCTCCATTTTCTAAAGGAGGCTTAGAATGGTGAATGCTCAGAAAGGGTCACCATAGAGTTCGTGGTTGTAAACACTTCTGATTATTCAGCAAGTCCTGCTTGTTATCTGTCTTTTTATAGCTCTGCCATTAGCTTAGGTTACTCAATGTTGATTTCTTCCTTATCTTTCTAAAATTTATATCCCCTTTGTCACCTAAGTTTTAAGTTATTTACTCCCTTCTTACCTACAGTCTTTTAAAAAATCTATTTTTACTGATTTCAGAGAAGAAAGGAGAGGGAGAGGGAGACAGAAACATCAATGATGAAAATCATTCATCAGCTGCTTCCTGCACGCCCCATACTGGGGAATTGGGTCCACAACCCAGGCATGTGCTCTGACTGGGAATCGAACCGTGACCTCCTGGTTCAGAGGTTGATGCTCAACCGCTGAGCCATGCTGGCCAGGCCCTACAGTATTAAAAGTACAAGTTTCCTGCCCCTGCTGGGTGGCTCAGTTGGTTGGAGTGCTGTCCTGTACACCAAAAATGTTTCTGGTTTGATTCCTGCTCAGGGCACCTACCTAGGTGTAGGGTTTCATAATCCATCCATCTCTCTCTCTTCTCTCTCTCTCTCTCTCTCTCTCCCTCCCTCCCTCCCTCCCTCCTTCCTTCTCTCTCTCTCTCTCTCTCTCTCTCTCTCTCTCTCTCTCTCTCTCTCTCTCTCCCCTCTCCCTCCTTCTCTCTCCCTTAGTTCCCTTCTCCCTCTTCTCTCTCCCCCCCCTTCCTTCTCCTTCCCTCCATCACTCAAATCAACAAACATAGCATTGGATGAGGAGTTTTCAAAAAATACAGATTTCCTGCCTGTACTTTGTGCTCTCAACTTGTCACTGTTACTTTAGTCACTTGCCCTGGACCTGCTCTTGCCAGCTCTGCCTTCACACCTTCACTGATGGCCGCAGTCCTTTTCTCCTTAGAAGTTGGGTGTGTACCCCTGTCTTTCACTACTTGACTTTTGCCTGTCTGTACCACCCAACTGATACTCCACTTGTTTGATGAAGGTCTTTGCAATGGCGCTCAACCCTGGCTGCACATTAGAGTCAACCCGGCTGCTTCAAAGAATAGCAAGGTCTGGGCCCTCAGGAGAGATTCTTACTTAATAGGTCTGGGGAGAAGCCAGGCATCGGGCGTGCTAATTGCTTTACTGATGTGTTACAAAGAGCATGCGCTTTGCAGTCTGAACAGACCTGAATTTACAAGTTTTGTAGTTCTGGGCAAGTTAATATTTTGAAGCCCATTTCTTCCTCTGAAAAATAGAGATAAAATTATCCATTTCTTTAGGTTGTTAGGATCACATGGGGATTGTTTTGCCTGGCACACCCTAAATTAAACTTACAGCTACTGTCTTTCTCACCCCATCCAAGAATGTCTTCCTTCCCAAATGTCAATATTCTTTCTCACATTTGCCACTTATACTAGTATATTGCCTTTCCCCCCTTGTTTGAATTTATGTCTTTCCCATTAGAATTTGTGTTGAGGGCCAACCTCCTCAATGATGTTTTATTCCATTGTCTGCTTAAATAAAATCATACCTCTTAACATATATTAGACATTAAAAGCTACCAAGGAAAAATAGACAGATAGCATGAAATTTCCTTGAGTAGAAAAGTAAACTGGGTTGGGTGTGTGTCATTTTAGAATTTTAGGGGCTTAAATTTTTAAAGGCTTTCTTTTTCCCCCTTGTCACTAAGAGACTATATTACTGAAACTACTGCAAGATTCCTGCGAATATACTTTAAGAACACGAGGTCTTAAGGTTTTGTTGTTGTTGTTAATCCTCACTGGAGGATATTTTTTCCATTGATTTTTAGTGAGAGTAGAGGGGGGGGGGGGGAGAGAGAGAGAGAGAGGAGAGGAGAGAGAGAGAGAGAGAGAGAGATCTGAGAGAGACATGGATGGATTGGGTGCCTCCTGCAAGTACCTCAACTGGGCCAGTAATGAATCCCAATGTAGGTACCTGCCCTTGACCGAGAATCAAACCCAAGACGCCTTTGGTGTGTCTCTGATGCTCTAACCACAGAGCTGCACTGGCCAGGGCGAGGTCTTAGTTTTATGCCTTAATATGTTTTTAGTCCTATCTTTACCTGAAGTTTATTCCCCTCCCATCCGAACCCCCCCCCCCCTTCTCCAACTGCTTATGTCTTCAGGATAACTTTCTGAGTGATACAGTCTGTCTCCAGCAATAAAGGGCAAATCAACATCAATAGTAACTTTTTTTAAAAAACATGAGTTTTTATTAAACTGCATTTTTCTGGGAGGAAGAGAGGGTAAAAAGAGACTCTCTTCCTCAGAGCTCCCATTGTTAAGTCAGTCTTCTGATAAGTCAGTAATCACCTTTGGATTGTCATTTTAACAATTCAGGCTTCAGTATGTTTCATGTATTACAAGTCTTGTTACGAAATAAGCTTGCCTGAGTTCCTTGCCTGGCACAGTCTGATGTATGTATATATATATATATATATATATATATCTCATCTCAATATAAATTAGATCTCTATTGCTGGCATCATTTGGATAAAATTTAGTGGTAAATTTCTTGGAGTTCACCTTGACTTTCCCAGTATATGTGCTTTTAAATGGCTTTTCTTTCTCTGTTACTTTTAGTGCACGAGATGTGGGTTTTCACAGCAATTCTTCTGGAAGGTGACTTTTCTTTAGTAACAGAGATAAATGCTCTGGTACAGACACAAATGTTTCTGATGTCCTTGGAAAGATTTAGAAATCTCTCAAGTTCAGCGAGCCTGAGACAGTTAGTGTCCAAAATAGAGCGTAGCATCAGTGAAGACCAGCTAGGCTGTTCTTGCAGATCAGTCAGCATTCTGGAAGAATTCCTGTTCAAGGTGACCCCAGTGGGTGACTTTCAGGCCAAACGGGTCTGGGATTCTTAGTTTTACTGTTTCTTTTCTGGGACTGTGAACTACATGGAAAGGCTGCGATAAGTCTCCTTCACGTGGGACCCAGTATTGTGCCGCTTCTGTGCAGAATTCCATCAACTGGCTAACTGTTTTCCCCCATTGTATTCCTGCTCCAGTTTTAACCTATTGTTCTTCTCGGGCTGAACCTGGTCATATGCTATAGAAATGTCTGTTTACAGGTTGACCTGGACCTTGAGCAGCTGCTAATGGGCAGAGTAGGTCCAGGTTTCTGTTACAGCTGAGTGCTGGCAGTGGGAGGTTTGGGTTACCCAGACATGAGACAGTGAGGGATGAATTATAGTTGCTCCAATTTGAAGGACATCCTCCTCCCCCACCCGCTATATTTGTTCCCACACTATTTGTAGAAACATATAATGTAAGAATTGGAATATATGAAATTAAATTGTTTCTTCTTGAGTATAATTGACTTCTAAGGTCAGCTGTAATATCTTCAAAGATTGAGAGTTTTTTTTTGTCTTGCAGGACACAGAATTGCATTTATGAAAATTCTCGGTTTATAATATAATTTGGTCTGTACATGGGCCTTCTTATTTTGCTGCTGAATAGTATTCAGTTGTGGGAACTGACTGTCTTCATCTCTCCCTGTTGATCTTCCTTGATAAGGACTGGAGTTTTTTTTCTTTTTTATGCTTTAATGAACAGTGCTGTTATGATTTCCTCTTAGTAGTTCCCCATGTTCTCTCCCATTCTTTTGGTAATAGCTGTTCCTCGATGTTTGTATTTCTCGGGCAAGTACAATAAAAAAACAAAAGTGTATATGGGGAGGTGGAGGGCTGTGAGAGTTTTGCCAACTCTGTATCGGCAGGGGAAGGTATTTAAAAACATTTGACAGAATCTCTGTTATCACTGTCATTTTCTGGATGCTTAGACACACAAAAGTAGAATGCTCATAATTTCAAAAGTGAAATCAAATACTTTTCACTTTATGAAAAATTTGCTACGTTTCCTCATTTATGTCCTGAACCCGGGAAGATCATTCTAAGACGTCTAGTGAAGTGCTTGGCACTTTAAGCCTGAATCTGCTTATTTTCCCTACAGATGCTGTGTTCCTTGTACATTGCTAATTTACTGAGCTCTGATTTTCTAAACGAATCTTCTGATTGAAAAGCTCAGCGGGCAGTGTGGAGTGACTAATGGAGCTATAATAGGCTGGGGCCTCGCCTTTGGCCGTACCTACGTTACTGACTCGGAGCCAATCTCTGGGCTTCCTTTCCTTCATTGGAAAAAAAAAGGAATGGTTAATCTGGATGGGTTTCAGGTTTTCTTTAGGTTCTTCCATAATAGTAAAGTTCTGCTTAGTGGGCTTCCACATTGTGTGTGTGCCTGCTCCCTAGGAAGAGGACCCCTCAGGCTGCAGGTTGTATCTAACTCACCATCTCCCTCCACCCCCACAACACCCAGCTGATTGCTTAGCACCATCCCCTCTGTCCAAAGACCACTTATTACCTATATCTAAACACATTACTTTAGATCTCAGTTTAAATGGCCCTTCTTTAGTGAGGCCTTTTGTATCACCCTACCCATTTAATGCCCAGTTTTCATTTTTAAAAAATATTTAGTTTGTGTGTTTTTCTCTTCTCTCCTGAGTGCCTATCTTGTGGACTGTCCCAGTGGCAGGCATGTGTTAATTGATTCAATCCACATGTGACTCATCCCTTATTTGAACCTGTGACCATGGATAGCCTAGTGTATATGCCCTTTCTCTGTCCTCTGAACCTCTGATTTTTGTTCCGTCATCCAGATATAATCCTTCCTGCTCACATTTACCAGATTGTGTCCTGTGTTGTGGTTCTGCATGTGTTCAGTCTTTTGCTAGATACCAAGCGGGAACTCCTTATCCGAGTTGTTGTGAGTATCCTGCACAGTGCATGCTAGGGGATATGCATATTAGAATGAATGTGAGTGTCTTTGCCCTTTATGTGTGTTGGTAGTTGAGGCACATCTATTTTTTTCCATGTCCTTTTACTTGTGACTTAACCTCATTTGAAAGCTTCATCTGGAAGGATTCCTGATGCCTTTTATTCAGTAACGAACTTCATTTCTTCAGGTTGGTGAATGGCCACTTTGTAATTGTCCATTATTGTGCGGGTTTGTCTTGTCTGAAGTTACGTGTTTCTTTAACTTCTTTGGTTTTGCTTGTAGTCACTCCTGCTTTATAAGATGAGATAGTGCTTTCTTCCATCCTTGGCACTTTGAACATTCTTTTTATGTTCACGTTGTCTATTTTTATTTGAGCAGTAAAGGGTAACAGATGTGATAAGGATAGTTCTGCCCAGTGGATTATCAGGGAGTGTGAGGATGCCGTCTTCCAGAGCATCGAGGTTGGCTGCCTTTCACAAGTATTGGAATATGTTTCCAGATAGTTTTTGCTCTTTTGAGGTGTGAGTTTGTTGGATGCATAGGAAATGAGACGGGCTGTCACTCTAGCCAAATATTTACCAGTTAGTATCTTGGGATATTTGGGAATCCAGCTGAGTTCTCAAATGGGAGAGGGGATGAGGGCTCTTTTGAGTAGCTGAGATATGAGAAGCTAGGAGGGAAGAAGAAGGCTGGGAATATAATAAACAAGACTGTGGAAAAGTCTGGCCATTGTTGCTAAGTGGTTAAGCATCAATCTATGAATCAGGAGGTCATGGTTTTATTCCTGATTAGGGCACATGGCTGGGTGGTGTTCAGGAGGCAGCCAATCAATGATTCTCTCTCATCATTGATGTTTCTATCTATCCCTTACTCTCTGAAATAAAAATACACACACACACACACACACACACACACACACACACACACACTACACTGAGTGGCCAGATTATTATGATCTCTGAATACATATTCTGGCCAGTGTATATCCTATATAATATAAGGCTAATATGCAAATTGTTCCCTCGACCAGGGGTTTGACCAGCAGGAAGGCCGGCCAACTGCCCATGATCCCTCCCCCTGGCCAGGCTAGCCAGACCCAGGCACAAATTCATGCACTGGGCTCTAATACACACACACACAAACACTGAGTGGCCAGATTATTATGTGTTCAGAGATCATAATCTGGCCACTCAATGTATAGTATAGGATAGCTATAGTGAATGATTCTTAAGTTGGCATCTGAACACCACCATCAGCTATGTATCAACATATTGTTTTTTTAATTGGTATCTGCTTAAGCATTTCTATGTTAAATAGACTTTACTCAGACTGTTCTGTCTGCTGTGGTAGGTTAAATATTTGGTACTTGGAACTTACTGTATGAGAGTGTTTGGCCTGTTTACAGGTGAGTTTAAGGAAGACAATGGCCCTCTCTGACTGAGGGGAGAAAGTGTGGTCTCACCTCTATGTAGGAGTGTGTTGTATTTTTGTTAACTTTGAACAACTTGATGTTTGCATACATTAGAAATGTGCTGTTGGAATGAGGTAGTGATAGCAGAAAAGAGTTCTCAAGGTCTAAGAAACAATACTTTATATGGTGTCTTACAATTTTTATAAGCCATTCTTTTATCTATTATCTAACTTTGAGAAAAACCCTGTTTGCTAGTCAGAGTGGGGAAGTCTATATACTTCATAGATGAGAGAAGTTACTGATGTTAAAAATTTATCAAAGATCAAAAACTACCAAGCAATATAATTAGGATTGGCAGCCAGCTTCTTTACTTCATGTGGACTTTTGCTTTAATCCTGTTTCCATATCCTCACTAGTTGTGTTAGGCTAGGATCTGGAAGCAGATATTTACTCCCTGAGGTCAGTTCCTGGCCCTGACATGGGTCGATGTGGAAAGCTTTCACTCCCACACTTCCCTTGCATGCTACCAAGTATTGAGACCTATTTTTCTTCACCATGGTGTTAACCTGCCGTCTCTTAACTCAGTGGTCGGCAAACTCATTAGTCAAACAGAGCGGCAGACTGTCATTTGCAAGCCGCATGTGGCTCACGAGCCTCAGTTTGCTGACCACTGTCTTAACTCTTCTGAAGACCCGAACTTAAAGCCGCCTTTTTACTACAAATGGATACATTTCATTTCGATATTTTGAATATGGGAAATACTAGCTCTGCTAGGGAGCTGCTGTGTTACATTTGATCATTGTGATTCGAGCACTTATTTCTGTTACCTTGGTCCTTAATGAGGGATATAGTCAGAATCTTGGTGCAGGCCAACATAATTACTGATGTGAACTAAGAGCTATAATTTTTATCTGGTATTCATGTATTCTAGAGTTTTAAGGGCATAATAGATGGACCAAAAATAGGAGAAAGTGATAATACAGAGATGCATAAGGACTTAATACTTGCAAACTTTTGTCAGATTTGCGGGTATTAGTATGTGGGAAGCTTTATTCCTAAATTTGTTATGCTGAAATTTCATCTGAAAGGTTAATTATAATCAGGTATTGAGGGGGGAACTTAAATACTTGTCAGTGTTTATCCTATATAATAAAACCCGAACATGTAGCAATTGTGACCAAACAGCGAAATAACCGGTGGAACCACCAGTCGCTATGACATGTGCTGACCGACCACCAGTGGTTAGAGGCTCAATGCAGGAGCTGCCCCCTGGTGGTCAGGGCACTCCCATAGGGGGGAGGGGCTGCTCAGCCAGAAGCTGGGCTCATGGCTGGCGAGTGCAGTGGTAGTGGCAGGAGCCTCTCCCACCTCCGCTGCAGGAGGGTGGTAAGGAGCGAGGGGCATAGGTGGGGATGAGGGACTCCCCCAAGTGCACGAATTTCATGCCTCAGGCCTTTAGTATTCTCTTTAGTAAATTTTCTGTTTGACTACTTAGTTTTGGAAACTCATACACTAGATTAGTAAACAAATACAAAATTATCATCATAACGTACTGCTATGTAATGCCAAATGTTGGTCTGTTCCCGGTTCACGTATTATAATACTGCCTTGGAAGGAGAGAGGATCTCCCTAAGTTAATCTGAAGTTTTGCAGGATGGGTAGTATGTATGTTCCCTGTGTTTAGGACCCCGTACCTCCTTCCTCATAATAGGGACTGGAAATTCATAAGGAAGTTTTTAAAGGAAAATTAGCAGGGGTTCTGAAATAAAAAACAAACAACAACAAAACAAAAAATCAATTCTTGGCAGCTTTAAAGATTTGTATTTGATAGAGAAATAATTTAACAGGTTCTATGAACCCCTCAATTTTGAAGTTTTTCAGGCTATTTCTTTTTAGCTGTGGCTTTTGGCTTAATGAGAAGAGGTGAAAAGTATCATTTTCTCTTAGTCTCTGCATGAAATCACTGCAGCTTCCAGTTCACTAAGATTCTGGGAGACCCCTTGTTAGGCGTGGGGTGGTGGTGTTGTCTGCTCTTGGCTCAGACAGACCCCTTGTTTCCAGAGATTTGCAAAGAATGGTGAGTTAACCAAGTTGTAATTGCCCTGATATTGCCAAATGGACCCAGGAGCAGTTTGGCAGTTCTTGGAAAATTTACACCTGAAACAAAATATCAGCTTCGGGACTGTTGGAGAATGCATTCAGCCTGCCTTCTAGTGGCTCATTTCATCGCAGCCACCTCCCAACTGGAACCCCCACCTCCCAACTGGAGCCCCCGCCTCCCAACTGGAGCCCCCGCCTCCCAACTGGAGCCCCCGCCTCCCAACTGGAGCCCCCACCTCCCAACTGGAGCCCCCGCCTCCCAACTGGAGCCCCCGCCTCCCAACTGGAGCCCCCACCTCCCAACTGGAGCCCCCGCCTCCCAACTGGAGCCCCCGCCTCCCAACTGGAGCCCCCACGGGCTGGTGAAGCAGCCAGTCCTCAGGCCGGCTTCCTACAGGCCCAGGGACTGGTCGCCTTTGTCCAGCATCGCCTGCCCGCTCTGTTGGTCCCAAGCAGGGTTTCATGGGGATCTTTTTGGTGAAGCTGAAGCAGCTGAAAGAGTGTGGAGTAAGATCTTTTTTTTTATACACTTTGTTTTTCTACTTATACTCTGTCCTACCTCAAATGTAATTTCTGTTGACCATGAGCGACAGTTTTTACAGACTTTGAACTTAAAGGTCGTTTATATTCATTCAGGGCTTCTGGAGATCTTTATCTTTTGTGTGTACTGTCCCTCTCTCCCCTATTCTTGCAATTCTGGAGATAAGCACTTAACTGACCCCTCCCCTTGTTTCTGGTATGAAACTATTTACCTAGGACTGAGTTAAATCAAGAAGGGGCGGGGTATACTTAATTCTCGGTGGACAAGATTGCTTTCTAGTCCCTATCTGGGTAGCACAGGATGCCAAGATAGATCTCATTTCGTAGTGCATGGAATGTATGTGGTCTTCATATTAAGACATAGGGAGCACAGAATGTATGCTCTTTTGCTTCATTCTCTGTTATGGTTACCCCCTGGATCATTTCATGGACTATTAGGTCTAAAATTAAAGATCCTAGTTTAGATGAATATGATATGTCAAAAGGAGTTATTAGTTGTATCTCTGAGCTGGCTCAACAGTGACATTTTCAAGCATTGTGCACTAGGAGTTCTCGTTTCTACCCCTCCACTCACACGCCAGTTCATCGGCACCCCAGTCCTCCGCGGTCCTCAGCCAGCTCCCTAGAAAAGCCACACACCCTTCCGCAAGTTTGACCTTCAGGCTCTGATGCTGGACGTGAGATCCAGCCCTGGCGGGAGCCGAGGCGTTCAGGCAAAGGCGCAAAGCTGGTCTTTGCAGAAAAAGTGCTCCATTTAAAGGGCAGCCTGTTGGCCAGCAGCTCTGTGGGAATGTGGCCACTGTTGCCAGTCTTCTCTGCTTTTTACTGACTTATTTTACTTTTTAAAGAGAAGCCAGTCATGGTTTGTTTTTTTTTAATCAATGTGAAATTGCTAAATGGGTAAAGTTTTAAAGGTTGAGCACTGCTCGTTTTATAAAAAGACATTGGCTAGACCAAATAACACGCATGTGGACTGGCTCTACCTCCTGGCTTCCAGTGTGCTCTGGGCAGAGATCCTGGCCGTTCATGGCCAGGCTGCTTGATTCTATCTCTTGCTTTTCCTCCAAGAGCCATCGGCATGATCATAGGTGGTTACTGATGACTGTTTTGGGAGCTTTCTTTCTTCCTCCTTTCAAATGCGATCCTGTAGTCTCCTTTTTACTTCACACATGGATTTAAGCAGAGTCCATTGCCACCTTTTACTTGTGGTTGTACTAACTGTGGTTATCAGACTCGGCCGTTTATTTGAATGTGTAATACCTTAAGGAAGACTTTTGACTCCCTCCCACATGATGCTCCCTCTCTCCCCTTCTTTTATTCCTGCTGGTCAGAGCGACCACTCTGTGTCATTAGGTATGTGATGAACTTGGTACCCGGAAGTATGCTGCACGTGGCCACCTGGCTGGGGTGCTTTTAGGTATTTGTTAATGTGTAGCAAACCTGGACAGATAAATAAGAGGACTCATTTGTTCGTATTTCGGTTAATTTTCAGCATGGGAGGTCAGCTCTCTGCAGTGTGAGCAAGTGGAGAAGTTGGGGCATCTGCAGTTAGAATTGAAGTTACTTTGGTGAAATACTGCTGTGTCTTGGCCAGTGATGCATAGTGATTGTTCCCACGTGATCTGATAGCAGTGAAATTCACTCCTAACGAGCGGAAGTGTTCTCGGGTCTGAATTTACTACTGCTTCTACCTTGATGATTCCCTTCCCCCATCTGCCTAGCTCTCCTCCAATTAGAGAATGAAAAATAGTATCCCAATTTCCTCAACTTAGTTCTGAGTCCTGCACTCCCTAGATCTTTGTTGTGAATCCTGGGTTCTCTTCCTGACAACAGATACATTTCACAAAAGCATAGTTGGCTGAGGGGTGGGGAAGGGAGGGGAGAAAGAGAGGCTCAGGTTACCATTCTGCATTTGTTATGTGAAGTTTCTCAACCAGAGAATCAAAATTATGTCAAGGAACTCTGTAAAATATGTCTAAGAAACTGTACTTTTGTAGATCTCTGCTCTCTATAAAAATGGATTGAGGATCCGTTTTCTCCCAAATGCATTTGAGATAAAAGTAGATGATGGTAAAAGGTTTTTTTTGGCTGATCCAAAAGAGATAGCAGTCATTCCCTGTTACATAGTAGGTACTTTCTGAAAGTCCTGCCAATGGTAAAATATTGTGTTCCTACTGCCAAACAATTGATGTGTTAAATCTACTGTATTGAGGAGTTCTTCTGAAGAAGCTTGTTCTTTTTATGGCATAGCAGGACATGGATACCAAGCAACTCTTAGCAGTCCAAAATCAGAAAAACTGCAACCTTTGCTCCTTTGTAGTTTCGAATTTCTATAATGAGGCAGAAATTCAGTTTAATGTTTAAATGTGAAGGCTCTGCACAAGCTCCTATTATTCTCTGGCACTTTAAACATTCGGAAGCAAAGTGCTTCATGTCTTCTTAAATACATGCCCAGGCTCAGATGTTTAAGTTAGATGTGGTAGTTTCCATAGCAGCAATGACTTTGCCCTTTTATCTTTTTCTTAGATAGTACAATTTTTAGCATAGGTCACCCAGAGAGAGTGTTATTTCTGACTGTAGGTTCTTAAAGACTGCCTGGCAAGCCTTTTGACTTCTCGGGGTACAGGTGTGTTCTGGAGGAGCTTCTTGAGGGGTGGAATACGAGTGTGTAGGGGATATCCTTGTTTCCCTTGCGTCTAGCACGGCGCCCTGGCCCCAGGCAGTTTCTTCCCAGCTTCTAGAGACCTGGGCTGGGCTGGCAGGGAGAGTGGGGTGAACATTCGGGGTGGTCTTGGTTTTTCATGTTGGTTGTGAGTTTTGCTTATTTTTAACTGTGATTTGATGGCGGTGGAACCACTCCTGTCTTTTCCTCACCCTTCCTTCCTGAGGCTTTTGTTGTTTTAACAAAGGCTTCTAGTTAGGACTTTTAATTTTTTTTGGAATGCTGATTCAACTTGAAGCTTGAGCAGATAATACAAGCATTAGTAGGTGTATCTGGAAGGAAATGTGTGTGTGTGTGTCAGTGGTGGGGAAATGACAGCCTACGACAAGGCTACTTTTCCCTTTATTAATAACTAGAGCCTGGTGCATGAAATTCTTGCACAGTGGGGTGTGTCCTTAAGCCCAATCTGCACCCTCTACAGTCTTGGGACATCCCTCTCTCACAGTCCAGGACTGCTGACTCCCAAATGCTCACCTGCCTGCCTTCCTGATTGCCCCTAACCGCTTCTGCCTGCCAGCCTGATCACCCCTAACCATGCCCCTGGCAGCCTGATTGATGCCTACCTGCTCCCCTGCCAGCCCGATTGCCCCTAACTGCCCTCCCCTGCCATCTGGTCCCCCTGAACTGCCTTCCCTTGCAGGCCTGGTTCCTCCCAACTGCTTTCTCCTGCTGGCCATCTTGTGGCAGCCATCTTGTGTGTTGGAGTGACAGTCAATTTGCTTATTACTCTTCTGTGAGATAGGATCTGTGGAGATGTTGGCTCCTCCAGGTGCAGAGAGTTGCAATGGAAGTTTTCCCACTTGGCATGGAAGGTAAACCCCATGAAAATCCCACAAACAAGTGGGAATTATTTTTACTTGCTGTGTGCATCTCATGGCAATGATGCTCTTGCTCTCTATGGATCGCTTCACATTTCTTGCTGAAGTGACAGAGGTGAGTGTCTGGGCTAACAGGAGCATGGAGGCTAAGCAGTCACAGAAGGCTTCCTGGAGGCATTGTGCCTCCTTTAGAGAGCTTAAGGCGTTTCTGTGGCCAGGAGAATAATGGTAATGAGGCAGTTGCAGGCCCAAAAAAGAGCATGAGTAACAGTGGGAAGCAGCCCAGGCCTGGGAGGAACCACTGGAGTGAGTTCGGGCCTCTGTGCAGCCTGGAGTGGTGGACATGTGCCTGGGAGGTGGGTGGGAACAAGGTCAGGTTGGGTGCCTCACTGCGGAGTTATTGCTCTGTAGGCAGTGTGGAGTCGGTGAAGGTTTTAAAGAGGAATGGCTGTGGGCTGCCGACGCCTAGTTAGGTAGATCCCTGTAGCCCTCGAATGAAGAATGGACGCAGGAACGAGATTGGAAGCAGATAGGATGCTTTGGATCAAGTTTTAGCACTGGTTGTTCTGAGATTCTCATTTGCAAATTGAAGCTACTGTACAGAGCTCCTACTACATGATAAGGTTAAGTGGGATTTTGTTTGTGAAATGTCTAACTTGAGGATTTGTCTGGAATGAGGGATCAATAAAGGATGTCCCCTACCCTCTTTCAGTAGTTAGGATTCATTAAATTCTGCAAGAGGCAGTCAAATAATCTGAATCTCTTTTCTGCACCAAAAGATATCCCAATCCTATGATTTGGTTCAGAGAATTCAGGAAGATGCCATATTTAATGATCTTAAAACTGAAGTGCATGCGTAGAAGAAAAAAATGTTTAAATGCAGATCATCTTGAAAATTGCAGTAGGAGAAAAATGGGAGGAGACGGGTGAGTTGTCTGTGAGGTTATTTCCCTTATGTGTGAATTGTAGAAGCCGTGACACCGTGTGATGCGTCTCAATCTGCACGTTACCAACCCAGATTTTAGAGGACAATCCTGGAGGAGGCTTCTATACTCTCTCCCTCTGTTGTAAATAAGAAATAGAAATTTAAGTGGAAGATGCTTGTATCATCCTTGGCGTTCTTAGCAAAAGGAACAGAGAGGTAGCAGTTTCTAATCTTAAATATTAGAATCCCAAGTAGCTGAGCAGCTGAGTATGAGCAGACTGAGTAGGAGAGTTTGGAACACATGTGCACTTGTGTGTGTGTGTGTGTGTGTGTGTGTGTGTGTGCAGGAGGCGGGTGTGGGGGGCAGCAGTGGTGTACTTTTTAAAAGTAAAGTATACTAAAACAGACCAGGTTGAAATTGTGATGTGAAACACTTAAGCTATCGGTATCCTATGTATTTCAATATATAGTCCGTGGAGGTCTGGGATTAAAAACTGCAGCACTTTAATAAGTAAATATTCGTATCCTCCTTCATCACCATTTGTGACTGTGCTAAATGTAGATTGGTGTAGCATCTGTTTCAGAGCCCAACACAGGAGCTGGGGGTCATGATGGAAGAGTCTGCCTTCTGCACTTTCCATCCGGGGTTGTTCTTCCCGTTCAGAAGCTCCCAGCACAGCTCTGCAACCTGGTTGTCCATTTAGACATGGAAGGGAAAAAAGCTAATCCAGGACCTCAAAGCCAGATAAGCAGATTCTCTGTGGTAACATCCTAAAAGGGGCATCTGCCTTTGACCAACAATAATGACAACAGCCTCTAATATTCACTCGGCACTTTCCAGTGTGTAAAGTGCTTCCACATATTTAATCAAAGCTTTTTGAACGAAACAGGTCCCCCTATCCCTTCTCCTCCTTATCAATGTGGAAATCTTTCAGAACCTAGATGCTTCTGTGGTTTGAGTCTTAAGAAACTTTTTCCCGTGTTAAGATGCGTCCTGTTATTAATACATGTGCCCCTGTTCCTAACTTTAACTACAGGAAATGGATATTGCTTCTTATCAACTCTTAGAAATAATATGTGTACCTACGTAAATAAGGAGATACATGTATGTTCATTCAGCCGAACCCTTGCTTTATTGTTCATTTATGCAGAGTAGGCCTTGCTCTATCATACTTTGAGATTTCTTAAGCATTTACTGAAAATGTGCTTTACCTCAGTGACATTAAGATAATTTTTGAAGAGAGAAGTCAGACAGAAGTTGAAGTGACAGTCCTTGTTGGGGAGCCTAAACATTTTGACTCCTTTTCCTATTTGAGAGGTAGCCAAGTTCTGACGCTAGGGGTGTGTGTGCCTGATTCTGGATATCACAAGCAAAGGTTGGAGGCTGACAAAGGCTTTTCCTGATCTGTGGTCTAAAGAATGAACTCCCTTTCTCCTTTCCCGCTTTAACTCTTCACATTCTTAGGCTGCAGATTACCCAGAAATTTCCTCTTGATCCTCTCCCTCCTCCACCTCCCCTAGTTGGAATCACTGGGACCAAAAATAACACTTTAATTGAATTCCAATTCTCCCTGCCCTCTTCCCTCTTGAAGTTGCAGTAAATAACCAGGAGCTTAATTACCATTGGAAGACACAGTGGCACTTAGGTGTTTTTTTCCTAACTGGGATGAAGTTTAAAAAAAGTTGTCTTTGGAGGAAGAAGGAAAAGAGGTAGACCAAACGAAATAAAGTCTCTTTCTTAGTGTGAACCTTGTTTTTTAAGATGTTTCAGCTTTCCATTCTAAATAATTCCTAGTCATCTTTCTAAATCAAAAGGATGTTTCTCTTGGGAATCACAGGACTTTAAGTATCAACTGAAAAGAAAAATACGTTTCCTAGTGGAAGTAGGTGAAGTATCTGTTGGAGACGCTGACATTGCAGGAGGAAGGAGCTGGCCCCTGTTTGTCAGGTTTACACTCCTGCAGTGGCGGGGAGACCTTCCCCCTCTCCCCGTTGTATCAATTAATTACTTGATTTTATATGTCCCAGGGCGGCCTCTCGTCATTTTTGGTTTTTCTGAAGTTCAGCAGAAATGTTTGTAGCCTCCCAACATTATTAAGGAAATAGACCTTGTTTTTCTTATATTTTGCTTGATTGACTTTATTTTGGTGTAAGCTCATTGAAGGTAACTATTCTCTCGGTTTTCTGTCTGTGAGGCCTGCAAATGACGGTGGCTGATGAGTGAAATAACTCTACAGGGCCACACGGGGTACTGTGTCCTTTTTTACACTGGTGAGTTAAAAACGATACTGGTGACCATAAAACTTCCTTGTGTTTTCTATTCCTGGCAAGACTGGGCATACTGCCTTAGCCGGTTTGGCTCGATGCATAGAGTGCCACCTGCGGACTGAAGGGTCCTGGGTTCAATTCCAGTCAAGGGCACGTGCCTGGGTTGCAGGCCTAATTCCCATGTGAGGCGTGCAGGAGGCTGCCAATCGATTCTCTCTCATTGATGTTTCGGTCTCTCTCCCCCTCTCCTTGTCTCTCTCTGAAATTAATAAGATATATATATACACACATATATATGTGTGTGTGTGTGTATGTATGTGTGTGTATATATATTATTAAAGACTGGGCATGCTTTCTGTTTTGGAACTTGAGTCTGACAGTACTTAGGAACTCTGTTTTTCACTTACTAAATGAAAACGCCCAACTCCCGGGATTGGAGGATTTCCAGTCAGTCTCTCACAAAGTTGTACTACCCTGGGGGGGAGGGGGAGTTCCCTTTAGTTGTGACTTTTGTAGAAGAATGTCTTCACATTCTCATGTTATACTCATATCCCTCTTTAGGTTCCTTAGCCAAATAATGACATGGACAGACGTTAATTAGGCCCACTGAGGTTGGAATGAGAGAAGGAGGTTGGAATGATTCATTACTAGAAGGTAGCCAGTGTATGCAGGCCTATAACCAATATTGAGTTAACTCCTGGCTTAACCATTACTAACTGCTGTAGAGGTGTATACATAGCCCAGTTGAAGAATACAGATTTTAAAGTTTACTTCCATTTCACAAAATGTAACTTAATCTCATTTGATTTGTTTCATACATTTGGTGGGGGGGGTACTGGGAGATACTTTTTTGTTGTGCATTTTTGATAGCTTTAATGGGGCTTCATAAGTTACAAATCAGTTTCTTAATAGTACTCTGTTTAGTAGTTGCATCTTTTAAATTCTTGTTTTTCAGAAAAATTACATTTGCTATTAAATGAATCACTTGCTCACTTCTTGGTTTAATATAAATTCAGGTTTTCATATGTTGGGTTTCTTTCAGAAGACTTTTTTTTTCTTTGACATGGCAAGCTATTTCTTTGCTTACTTACCTGGTATTCTTAGTGCCTGGAAATTAATAAATGCATTGGTGATTTTTTTTGAATGGGAGCAATTGAAATCTAAACTGCTAACTTGATAATGGATTTAAACAGCTCCCTGAGGTAATTAAAGTAGCAGGTTAGTAACAGGTTTCCTTCTGGGTATGTCCTCTTCCCTCCCCTCTGATCCATTCCTGTTTGGAGTCACCCTCATCAGACACCTTGATTACCACAGTTGTTTTTTTCACTGGTCTTCCTGCTTCTAAAGTAGCTGAGTCCTCCCACACAATCACACAGTGATTTACTTTCACAATAGCGACTCTTTGGCTTAAACCTCCCTGTGGTTTCCTTTCTGACACTGGCCTCTAATGGGGTTTAGGACACAACTCCAAGTATGGCACGTTGGCATATTGACTGTCTTGAGCTGAAGGAGATTGAGAGAGCATCAGGAGCATAAAGTCCACTGTGACCTCCTCCGCCCTCCCCCTTCCTCCCTGAAACAGGTCCCAAAACTCCAAGGTGAAAGGCTCCCTCCTTGTACTAGGAGGAAGGAAGACATTCTTATCACCACAGAACGGGATTCAGGACCAAGAATTCTGTCCAAACTTCATTAAACTTACCTTGCTAGTTCTTTCTCACTTAACTATCCCTAGCCTGATGTTTTTAATCTGTCAGTTCTTGAATGTAGTGTTTGTTTAAGCATACAAACATTAAATGCTTTCTACTCGGGTCACATCTTTGGGTCTCTAATTTCCTTATGAAAGCTCCCACGTAGATGTAAACCTTCGATGGAGTTTGTATGCTTTTCTCTTGTTAGTCTGTCTTTGTCAGTTTAGTTTTCAGACCCAGCCAGAAAGAAGCCTTAGGATTTTTGAAGAAAACATGTTCCTCCCCCCTATGCCTCCAAGACCACGCGTGGTCTGGCCTCAGCAGGACTGGTCTTGGAAAAGCTGTAGTTTCTCTGGAGGAGCCACAGTGGACCAAGAGACAGAGAGATGCCAGCAGTCACAGCCGAAGAATATTCCCCTCTGTCTCATGCAGCGGTTGCCCTTTTTAGCTAGCTCCAAAGCCCCAAAGCTAGTTTGACAGGGCTGAGCAATCCACAGCGCAGGCAAGGCAGATAAAATGGTGTGGGGACAGGGCGGGACTTGACAGGGATTCTGGGATTGAGGAAATCCCGTGAAGTGTCAAGCCACAAATTTTATAACTTATGAAGTACAAAGTGAAGAGCATTGCAGAAAACAAACTAATGGCTCATTCCTGTGGCTGACACATCAGCCCCATGGATTCTGGGCTGGGTGACTCTTCTATTGCTTACTTCTGTGCAGCCGAAATGTATCCCCAAAATGCCATTTTGGTGGAAAGATAAAACATTGTTCTGTAGGAATGGTGTCTGCTAGACAGATGACCCCATTTGCTGCTTATCCAGTTTCCACCTGTAAGCTTGCATCTCTTCACTGATTATTTCGAGTGCTTAGACGTGTTTTGGCCAAAATGTTGCTGTCTTTTCCCTCTCACTTATTTGATCATTGCCTACATATGCAATATTGGCTTGTCAAATTCTGATAATAACTTTTTATTTATTTATTATTTTATTTTTTATTGTTTAAAATATTACAAAGAGTAGTACATATGTCTCTCCCCCGCCCCTGCCCCCCCGCCCTGCCTCCACTACTCCCCAGTACATGCCCTCATCTGCCCCCCCTCTGTGTCTTGTATCCATTGGTTATGCTTATATGAGTGCATACAAGTCCTTCGGTTGATCTCTTACAGCCTCTGCCCCCCTCTTCCCCTGCCTTCTGGCTGTAGTTTGACAGTCTGCTCAATGTTTCTTTGCCTCTGTATCTTTTTTTCCCATTTCTTTTCTTTAAAAAATCTTGCCTCTGTAGACTAGAAATAAACATATAATAACAAAAAATACTTGAGTTGCTGTCTTTACATAAGTTCTGTCTCTTGGGAGACAAATGGTTTCCATGTGGTCAGAGGAAAGGTATGCCCTGGTACTGATTCTGCCCTGGTATCTTGCTACTCAAAGAACCCTCTTGCTGCAAATAAGTGTACAGACCAAAGTCACTTGACCCTAGCTGGACCTTTCTAGTGTGAGAGATGCTTGACCTTGACCTTGGCCCTAATTCTTTATAGAGCTTTTGTATGTTTGCTTAAACTTTCTAGTTTGTGTTGAATTAAACCTGTTTGAAATTCATAACTTAATTATAATGTGTTTTTAAACACCTTTGTGTTAAAATCTGTTCATTTCCCCCCACACATATCTTTGTTTCTGCCATTTTTCTCAAGTTAAGATACAGATCCCAGATGCCACTGCTCCATGAGCCCTGCGGCCCAGAGGTTTGGAGCACACTGATGTCGTGTTTTTGGGTTTGTCTTGGCTTCTAGCTCTTTTTGTAGTTGGTAAGTTGGCTAAGTTCTTAAAAAAAAATACTTAAGTGGCTCAGTTGATTGTAGTCCTCCCGAAAACTGGAAGGTCTTGGGTTCAGTTCCTGGTCAGGGCATACACCTAGGTTTTGGTTTGTTCCCCAGTCATGGGTTGTGCGGGAGGCAACCATTCGATGTATCTCTCTTATATACATATTTCTCTCTCGCCCTTTCTTCCACCCTCCCTTTCTCTAAAACCAGTGGAAAAAGAATTTTTTTTAAAGTACACAAGTGCCAAAAGTAATTTCCTTTGTTATGCCATTTAACAAGACTTTGGATTTTAGTTAGTAAGGATGACTGATGAAGTGTGCCAAAAATTGAAAACAGGTTTTCATATCTCCTCTCTGGTTTGAAATACTTGAGATGGAATAGGCAAACAACTATTCCAAGTTTGCATGCAGTTAGGGAGGCGTTTGCCCATTCCTGCTCCATTTTTTTCAGGAACTGTTCTCATCCTGACTTATGTTTTTGAATGGTAGTCTCTACACCGTTGGCATGGACGTGGGGTGGGCTTGGCTGGAGGCCTTTCGCAGAGATGGGACCTCAGGAGCAAAGCCAGAGAGCGCATGTCTTTGTACTGCAACTGTTGAAGCAACACCAAGTGTTTGAGATTTTTCATTACTTGAATAAGTGGGCTTGTAGAGGCTCTCCGATATTTATAATGTTTGTACAGAGTACTTTGTACTTCATCTGACAGGCAGGAGTGGGGGGTGGCTATTGAGGGTTTAGGAAAATCCGTCTGGGCACAGTGTTAGTGTGGATCAGAATGACGAGGGGACCTTTGGGAGGCTGGAATGCAGAGGTCCAGATGGGAGGCGAGGGCCCACATCAGAACGGCAGCCATAGCATTGCAGAGACCAGCGCAGACGGACAGGCCTTCCCGGGCTCGGGCGGCGGCCCTTGCCGCAGTCCTGTGCTGACACTCCCTGCAGAGGTCCGGTCCCCGAGTCGTATGGATTCTGGGTCCGAAACGTCCACCGCAGATAAGGTACTCAAAGAGAATTCTCAGAATACATTTAGAATGCTTTTGATGAGCAATCTATTCGGTGTGGTGGCTGTCTCCCAGAGGTTTGAAATAGCAAAGAGGTTTTCAGATTTTTCTTTTTAATTGGGAAGATTGTAAAATAGGAACTTTTCCTTTTCTCTCATGTGACCAGAAAACTGTTGGCCCCAGATTGGAGAAATCAAGCAATAGCATTGGTTTCCTAAAATGTACTGTTGTGATTAACTTTTGAAATTAAAGTACTCAGAGGGCCATTGAAGTAAAAGGGAAAATAATTCAATTTTAAACATTTGTATAGATATAAGGGAAGTAAACTGTGTGAGTGGGATAACGTAGAGGTCACTCACCCCTCCAATAAAATCATGCCACACCAAAACAAACACCTCATCATTTTCTCTTGGAATCCAAGGAACCTTTAGAATATTCTAGACTGATCTATGCGAAAGTGCCTTTTCATAAATGACTGCTTGGCGAACAACAGGAGGACAAACAGTCTTAGTTGGCAGGATTGATGTCAAAATTGAGATGTGAATGTACATTGAAACATTTTTTAAGCCTTAAAATTAATGGTTTTGTGTCATTAAAACATGGTCTTTTTTCCTCTTTCCGAAGAGTTTCCGGGCCAGTAGAATCTATAAATAGTGCCAGCCTGGTTGTCTGTGGTAGATTGAGTAGAGCAGACTCGCCTGTCCTTAAGTGAAGGGGAAGTAGCTTTACATTTTTAGTAACTGAATTGTTGGCCAGCATAAAGGTAAGGCCATGTGAGCAACTTATTTATAACTTCCCATAAAGGTATGTGTCTGCCTCAAGCAGAGAAACTGTCTAGGGTGCTTGAAATGTAAAAGTGCAGCAGAATCATTTTCCATACACAGCTAATTGGTGCAGTAAAGTGATTGTTGGCATCTCGGGGGCTTCCAGAACCAGGGGTGTCAATAGTTTAGTTCATTAGTGTCCCCTGCTATGGACTAGAAGGGACGGAGGCCAGTTAGTTGGAAGCTGTGGTTTTATGTAGTGGAAATGTTTGGATATGAACTCCCAAGGGTACTCAGGACGTAACAGGCTTGGTTTGACATGTTGGGTGGGATCCCCCACCTATCTCACCCATGTAGGCTAACCATGATTAGGTTGTTGTCAAAATGTTTCCTGCGTTTAAAAGCACTTTATTTTTTCACAGGTTCAGTTCAACTATATGTTGTTGTGCTTTTGTTTTTTAAATAAAGAACATAGCAATCAGACTGCATTCTCTGCTAACAGTGGGAGAAGGGAAGAAGAGGCAACATTTTCATGGCATCCTGGAAAGATGGTAGATGCCAGAACATGGACTCCATTGTCACATGTTATTAATGTCATCACTTGCATGAAGAGTAATCACAGCCAGATTTAACTCTGAGGATAAAGTTTTTATCATCATAAATATGCAAGTGAAAGCTGTTTTTGCCCCCCCCCCTTTGTTGCTCATTGTTTACTTTCAGAGACTGAGTTTTTTTGTTTCTGTTTTTTTTTAATATTATGTTGACCATGTAAATCATCTGCATATATGGCTAACTGTAAACTTTGGCTTTTCTGCCAAGACCAGTGGCTTTGTTTAGTATTCGGGCAAGTTGTAATAAGTCGTGAATGGCCCATTAACTATATTGGAGGCCTCATAGCAGCACTAATTTCAAATCGTGCTGGGTTTACAATTTACATATTAAAAAATGTTCACTTGATTTCGTTCAGAGACAAAGCTGACATCCTCTATAAGCATTACTCCAAAAAATCCTATTTATTGGTCCAATTATTTCAATTGAAGGATGCTGGTTTACTGCCTCTTGGTATATATGAACAATTCTCAGTGAAACTGTGGCAGAATAACCTCACAGGGCTCCGATTCACTTTTAATTTTCAGTCCCAGGATTAAGGATCATTTAAAGTATAATGTAACGTTGTGGGCAAATATAGCTTCTCTTAATGCCCTTCTGATATTTTGAGGAAAGAGTGCTTTTATGCAAAGCATTCACTTATGAATTGCATGATTGCCTTTCTCACTATAAAATTTCATTCACATATCCTCCCTTCTCCCACATCCATAAGAGTTAGGACAGCATGCCGTGTTTTTTCTTCATTTTACGATTTAAAATATACTTTTTAAGGTAGTTCTTTAGGATAGATGCCAAGGTAACTAGTTAATGCTGTTTTGAAGTCAGGCTCTTAATTTTAAAATGCTTAATTTGTGCAAGAAAACGACATGTTAAAATGAATTTGGAAAGATTAGATTGGAATTGCCTCAAATTCAATTACGCCACACTGCATGGACGTGCTGGGAATATTAATGCAATCACTGTAAATTTTGTACAAACTGATCTGTTGCATTATCTTGCTCATCTAACATACGGTACTTTTTGTGTCCATATTGCAGACGGCAACTCCAAACTAACATGGCAGTCAGACTGTGTGATGTGGCTTCTCTGCTTAGAAGTGGTTCGTGGGCAGCAGAGCCTTGGACTGGGGTCTGTGGGATTTTTCTTAAATTCTGTAGGCTGCTCTTTTCAAGCATGTTGCAGGAAGTGCTGAGGCCATACCAAACACTTGAACTTTTCATTTGGCACACGAATTACTCTTCCACTCAGCCGATGACGGTATGGCCATCATTAGGACTGAAAGCCCATGGCAATTTTCACCACGGTGGTGTATGCAGCATCCGAACCATGCTTCTGTCTCCGACTTTTTCTATTCTAAATTAGGATTTAGTGCAGACTCAAAGAAAAAGAGTGACAAGCTTTCTTTAAAAAAAATACAAAAAGTTTTGGTATGGTCTGAATACTAAGTTACCATAATTCTTTACGTTCTGTTTACTATGTATTTTTTTGGTTACTAAATTTTTGAAGTTACAAGTTTTGATGCTCCCCAAAAGTTGTTGAAATGGTAAATCTGGCTGGAAATTATTTGCCCAGTAACTGTTGAAAGAGTTTGCATTCTGTGAACAGTTGTGTTGAGCCTATCAATGAAATATGCATTATTTGTAAAATATAGCACATTAGTATCATTTTATTCTGAACAGATGGTCCTATAGCTGAGAGATGCTGTAATTTTCAGTGCACACAGCCTACTGCAGCTGTTCACTTGAATGTTGGCTTAGGAGCTCTTTCTTGCCACCTGAACATGGAAATGAATGTGCAATTAAGTGAGGAGTGTTTGTTGTCCTTACTAAATCCTGCTAATTTCAGTCAGCGAACACTTTATGTTTCAGATGCCATCTCAGTGAGCTTCAGTCCACATCTCATAGTTGAGGCTCATCTAGTTTCTACAGGTGCATCACCCTGACTTTGGAATAGTGAGTTGTTTTAACTGGCCTTGGCCTCTCTCATCTTTCAGCTCATTGTTTTCATAACTGCTGGGCAAAAGTTCATCCCACAAAAATTTTGCTGTGGCAAGTGACCCACAGCTAGTATTTTACAAATTGGAACAGTTATGCTTTATTAGGCGATCTGAAACCTCCTATCTCAATTTCAGGAAAATTTGTTAATTACAATAAAATGCACATCTTGAATGTGTCAGACTTTTTTCCCCCATTCAGGTTCCCAAAGGTTTCTTTATTCATTTAAGCAATTCCCTGAGAATACTTGTCCTAAAGATGTAGCTTGCAGCCTGCAGAATAAAGACCCATTTCTTTGAAAAGGAAATGAAGTCCTGGAGCGGCTATGGGCTATTCCATGTTCCCGAGGTTCTCTGGCTTTGTCTCCTGTTTTTGAACACGATAGCACTGATTCTTGTCCGGTCAGCCTTGGTCTGGTCAGTCTCAATCTGTTCTCTGCGGCCTTCTTTTTGAACATCTCTTGCAGCAGAGATTTCTTCCTGTTTGCTTATGCACTGCTGTGTCCTTTTGTTTTTCCTAGGCAATACGGGTTTTTTAAAAATGCCTTTTCCCCTCTTTTCCTGTAACACCCTTTTCCTCTACTTTGCTTTTTAAATTTTGTCTCCAATTCTTTGCTTTTTTTATATGTTAAAACTTCCCCCAAACTAGTATCCCATCCACTCAGAATTGTCGCTTTTGAGAAGTGGTTTTTTGGTAAGATGAACCGTGTATTGGATGAACGAGGAATGGTGATCCTTTCAGCAATGCTTTGGTTTTTGGAGATCCCCACGAACCTGCCTATCCGGAGTAGACAGCTGTTGAAAGATGGTTTTAGAAAATTTGGGGCTGTGGTTATGAATGACTCTGTTGCTCAAAGAGCATAGGATTGATTTTTAGGGAATTTGATCCAAATTTCCTTAACTGATTTTTAGAGTAGCCTGAAAAATTTGAGGCTATTTCCCCAACTCTGCTGTTGATGTTGCATTTGGAGTTTATAGATGCATTTTCAACAGGCTGTGTGCTCAATTGAAAATTCCTTGGGCTGGTCTGTTTGCAAAAGTTGATGTATTTACACTGCTGTTTTAGTGGAATGGATAGTTTTTTTTTAAATGTCAGACTTAAGGCACAATATCCATGTTGAATTGTTTGGGAATTTTATTTTGATGCTTTAGATGAGTTGCCTTGTTGGTGATCTTTAGCTGTCAAGGTTGACAAAAATGGCCAGTTAGATTCTATAAGGTACACTATAAGTACTCATAGCTTCTTTCCCAAGATAGCCTACAAATCATTTTCACACCCTAGCATATAACATTTGATATTTTCTTATTTCTTACCAGAAGGGGTCTAAGATATTGTCAGTCAAAACCATTTTCAATATGTAACCAAAACAGTACATGTTGACAAATTTATATTTTTAAAGTACTTTTGCTTCTTCGTTTTAATTATTGGATGTCTGTCAGTTTTTCGAAGATTGAAATTCCTAGGCTAACTGAAAATCCAAGTTACATAGAACATTTTGTTTGTTTGTTCTTGGTAGCATGTTAAGCCTTTTATTTTCTAGATTTTTTTTAAGTCAGGGTTCAATTCTTTGCCTTTTGGTCCTAAATTTTCTGAAGTCTGTGGACACTGCAGGTGAGTAAGGGTATGTGAGTAGACTCGGTGGTTCTAGAGAATGTTTAAGATTTAAATTGTGCTTATGTGCATGTATGGAATATGTATTTATAAGTATCACTGTGATCTTAATTGAATAGCTTAATATGAAGTAAAAATCAGCATAGGCTTTGCACTTTTTGTTGAAGCTTTATTGTCATTTCAGCAGAACAACTGTGTTTAAATTTTTGGGTGGAATTTTTAATAGTTTGTGAAATATGAATTCTGACAGAATTCTGACATTTCTTATTGTCTCTGTGTTTAGCAGGTAATTGCTGCCATGGAAACACAACTGTCTAATGGGCCAACTTGCAATAACACAGCCAATGGTCCAACCACCATAAACAACAACTGCTCGTCACCGGTGGACTCTGGGAACACGGAGGACAGCAAGACCAACCTAATAGTCAACTACCTTCCTCAGAACATGACCCAGGAGGAGCTCAAGAGTCTTTTTGGAAGCATTGGAGAGATAGAGTCTTGTAAGCTTGTAAGAGACAAAATAACAGGTATGCAGTTTTATATATTTACTCATCTTTAAAGGTCTGTCTTTCAAGGTGTGAGAAAATAAGTTTACTACTTGCATTTTACACATCTAGCTATTTCCTGTGTGAAACTTAGTTTTAAGAATTTTATTTCCCCCCCCCCTTTTTTTTTTAATATATTTTATTGATTTTTTACAGAGCAGAAGGGAGAGGGATAGAAAGTCAGAAACATCGATGAGAGAGAGACATCGATCAGCTGCCTCTTGCACACCCACTACTGAGGATGTACCCGCAGCCAAGGTACATGCCCTTGACCGGAATCGAACCCGGGACCCTTCAGTCCCCAGTCCGACGCTCTATCCACTGAGCCAAACCGGTCTTGGCTCCCCCCCTTTTTTTAAAAAAATATATTTTATTGATTTTTTACAGAGCGGAAGGGAGAGGGATAGAAAGTCAGAAACATCGATGAGAGAGAAACATCGATCAGCTGCCTCTTGCACGCCCCCTACTGGGGATGTGCCTGCAGCCAAGGTACATGCCCTTGCCGGAATCGAACCCGGGACCCCGCAGTCCGCAGTCCAACGCTCTATCCACTGAGCCAAACCGGTCTCGGCTATTTCCCCTTTTTAAAGATCAAATTGTTTTATGGGCAGTATCTATTATAACTAGGCTTTTACATACTCTGAACTCTATAATAACAAATTTGAAAAGTGTTTTAAACGTACATGTGTCTGGGATAGCAAGCATCATGTTAATCTTTGGTTTTTAGCTTGCTGAGCTTACAAGACCTAGCATTTCAGCACTGAGGAGATAATAAGGATACTAGTGTGTTGGGAGAGGGGAGAAAAACCCTTTTTAAGTATCCTTTCCCTTAAGTCTGTATAGTCCTTCTGCGTATAACATATATGACAGGTAGTGGCCAGTGTGTAAGTATTTGCACTGATACCATTTGAGCGTAGCAAGATCTTACGTTTTGTTCCTTAACAAGGAAAGGATTGCTGCTCTTATAAAGATAAGAATGAAAGGATGGCTAATTTGGCTTTTAATGATGGATGCGACATTTTGAATATTAGGTAGTAGAAAATCTCCTTGGTATTTTGTAAGATTTGACTAAATTTTTAGAGTAAGCCAGAATCCAATTCAGAGCATGTTCTTGGGATAGAAGGGTTAGTGTTTCTGAAGAAGTTCTTTTCAAACACTGAGGCTGTATTAAGTCAAGTGTAGACAGACTCTGTAGCTTTTTTACGGTGTTGTTAAATGTGAGTAATGGTGTTTGTCAAATTGGTTTACCTGGCTTATAACAAAAATATAACTATTCTAAGTGAGTAGAAGGTACTTGAAGACAGCATGACAAGTCAGAACCGGGGTCTGAACTTTACCTTGGACATGTTAACTCTTGGCTTCAGGTCCCCCGGGTAAAATGAGGTAGAGGGCAGAGAACAAGGTCACACTAGGTAGTTTTTGAGGTCAGTTGTGACCTGAAATGGCTTTAACTGTTCTTCTATCAAGATAGCAGGGCTTGCCCAGCTAGTGTGGGTAGGTGAGCATTGACCTGTGAACAGGAAGTTACCCTTAGATTCCCAGTCGGGGCACATGCCAGGTTTCGGGCTCGATCCCCAGTCGGGGGAAGTGTGCAGGAGTTAGCCAATAGATAATTTGCTCTCATCACTGATGTTTCTTTCTTTCTCTCCCCCTCTCCCTTCCTCTCTGAAATCAATAAAAATATATATATATATATTAAAAAAGATAGGACTTATTCTCTCTAAGATAAGTGAGTTCTTAGAGCTACCACCTGGGGGGAGAGGGGGCGCGCTGTCGCTCAGCCCGGCCTGCGCCCTCTTGCAGTTCGGGACTCCTCGGGTGGGATCCTTAGGCCTGGCCGGCAATCAGGGCCTATTGGGCTTCCCTTCATCCTGCTGCTGGCAGCTGGCCCTGCCCTTGCTGTTGCCACTGCTTGCCATCTGTGCAGCACAGTCCCCCACCCTCCGCACTGCCCCTCCCTCTGTGGGCAACAGGCGTGGGGTGCAATTGCTTGGCTGGCCTGGGGCTCCCTCTGCCGTGCGATTGCTGGCTGGTCCCGCATACCCGCCACAGTGTCACTGGCCGGTGGTCTTGCTCACCCACCTTAAGGCCACCAGCTGGATGGCATTGGCCTCCCTCTGTGGCCACAGGCAGGATGGCCTGGGCCTCCCTCTGTGGGGCAGTTGATCACAGCGCTCCGAAATCGATGGGTAGCCTGGCCTTCTTTGAGGTGATCAATCGAGGGGCTCTGTGACTCAACACAGTGCAGAGGGAGGCCCTGCCCATCCCCTGGGGCTCCATGATTGATCGCCATGCAGAGAGTGGCCGCCCACCCCATTGATAGCTCCACAGAGGGGTGACCAATCTCATCGCACCTGCCACGGCTGGCCTGGTGCCAGTGCGTGTCCTAGCATGGTCATCCGGAAGGTTGTCCGGACATTTGGTCAATTTGCATATTACGGTTTTATTATTATAGATGTGTCTGTTATGATACTATTATTTTATTATTTTTAGCAAAACAATATCCTTTATATATGAATTTTGCAACCTTCTTTGACATAAATGGCTGTGTGGTGAATGGTATGAAAGCTGTGTTATAAATATGTGTTTTCTGGTTTGACGGCTTAGTAACTATCCCTGCCTAATTAAAAAAAAATTGATGCTTGAATGAATACTGACAAACTGCATTAATATTTGTTGTGCATTTCTTTCACCTCACCCCCACTCGTCCCCCACCACCGCCCTTGTCTTTCCACTGAAAGGGAGCTAATAGTGTTTCCCACCATTGTAACATTTCTGTTTGACATCGCTGGTAAGCAAGTGAAATACCCAAGAAAACTGACAGCGTGGTGGTCAAAGGATGTTTCCTAAGTTTCATCCCATATTTCTTGGAATAAATCTTATATTGACAGATAAGTTTGAGAAATTCTGCTCTCCCACAGTTTCCTATTGAAGATCCACACTGCAGATCATTAGCACATTAAAACTGTTAAAACCCTGCTGTAAAGAGAAACTGGTGTGACTTATAGTTTCCCAGCCTTATGTGACCACAGAACTCATTCTGTGGATCCCTCCACAACTATTTCCCATTGGACATGTTGCTATAAAAGCTTTTGGAGTCATTTATTAACTGGTTATCAGACAATTATTCTGTGACCTTTTCACATCAATGAAATATGAGCATACTTCATAAAATAAAAGTCCATGATAATGAACTATAAGTTAAAAAAGTTGGGTAGCAAATCTGAATACAAAGGACCTCTTCTTCTAGTAATCCCCCTCTTCTTCTAGTAATCCCGTTTTGATTTGGCCCATTGACATCTTATCCTTCAGATAGGTTAAAAGGGTGTTCAGAATGGTCTGACTTACTTAGTTTTTTTTTTTCTTTTCGGTTTTCACATTTTATTGGGGTCACGGGGGAGGGGACCTCCTCCCTATCAGTGGGGGGTGTTCACAGGTTCTTCAGCTACTCCAGGCTCCCGCCCTGGGGGTCCTGGGGGTGGCTGGGCACGTCGGCATGTTCCCATCATCTCGGACGGGGCACTGGGTAGCTGTAGGGTGTGACCTCATTGATCATGATGGCGTACTTGGTATAGGGGCTGAGGAAGGGCAGGAGCAGAGAGAGGCTCCCGATGTCGCAGGGGGCAACCAGCACCGGCTCCTTGGCCCAGGCATCCTTGATGAAGGTGGCGAGTCTCCCGGCCATCTTGGTCTCGGCAGCCTGACTTACTTAGTTTTGAGCATAAATTACTTTAGGTTTTTTTTTTTTTAATTCTGAGTTTCTGTAAATTATGTGTATTGAACAAAATAGTCTACAAAATTATAGATTTCTAAAACCTGGTTTTAATGGTTGCACTTTACAAAGTGGTCATGTCTTCCTAACAAGCTATTGTTACCATTTCTCCAGAATTGTTTGAATGAATTTGTCGGGAAAAGGACCGTGCCCTTTGGTATTTGGCATTAGCCAGATGGTGCAGTTCCTCAGTTTACACGTTTAGGGACAGGTCAGAGTTCCTTGGTCTCTCTCTAATTATTTAATTTATCCTTCTTCTTGGGGAGCTGTTGGGCCAGCCCTTGGTATTCTGATCTTGTAGGAGGTGAGCATTAATTGTCTGGGTCACCATAAAACTGTGGGGTAACTCTTAGGAAAGAAATTTTAAATCCCTCCTTTTCACTTTTCTTAAATCTTTTCTTAAAGATTGCTGAATTAGGAAACAATATGAGGTATAAAAATAACTATTTAGGAAAGTGTAGGCCTCTTTCCTGAGTCCTAAAAGAAATGATGTAATTTTCAAATTGTGTTGATGTTAGCAAATTAATGTCACTATTTTGATAGAACAAGGATTAGGGAAATATATTAAGTCATGTCTTCAG